>JABUQX010099881.1:20000-34903 GCA_015478945.1 Trachelipus rathkii
ATATGGCACAATGTTTTCATTCTTAAACTTTCCACTTTAATTTGTAGCTATTTCTCTTGTTTACTTTCTGGTCGCGAGATAGCTTGTGTTGTAGAATCCGAATCATTTAAATTAATTATAATTGATTTGAAGGATTCGGATTCTAAAACAGAACCCTATGGAACACCATTAATAATTATTAATGGTGTTCCATGGAGTTCTGTCTTATTCCAAAACTTTTTTCATTTTTTATTAACGACCTTCTATCTCATTTCCATTCCATTCTTAATCTGAAAGTTAAATCTCTCAAGTTGAAAAAATGTCTCAATCAACATCAGATAGTTAATGATCAATAGACTTGATAGACTTGGAGCAACTGATTTGAGATGTGTCTCGTACCTTTAATTGGAACAAAGAAAATATGGTGGCTTTCAATGCCTCAAACACCCAGTTCCTTCATCTGTCTATTCTACATAATCTTTCACACAACTTCAACCTCGAAAGCACCCAAATTAGACTTTGCTCTGTTTTTAATATTCCTTATATTTCCGATTCTCGTGATATTTCATGGAATGATCACCCCACCCCATCTTTCTCAGTAAACAAGCTTCAAAAAGGTTAGAATTTATGAAGAGCTTTCAAATATTATTCAAACCACCCAAGTTCTTTCCCGCTATAAGGGTGTCGTTTGCGTTTGTATGAAGTATTTATTCATCGCATATCGGGTTTAGCTTCCACAATCACAGATTTCTCTGAAAAGGAGCTTAACTAAGACTTTTCGATTTATCAACACTCCTGCTGTCACTGATTATCTCCGAACACCTGCACTACCCTTCTTTTATTATCCCTATTACAAAGGCACTATTCTTCTTTCCCTTTAGTTCTTTACATGCTCAATTGAGGACAATTCGTGGAACTTGTAACACGCCTCGAAAATCTCAAATCTCCTCACTTCGATGTTCTGTGGTTCAAAATCTTTTTTCCTTCTACTACAATAATCTTGTGCTTCTGCTAATTTTTTCCTAACAGAATAGATTTTCACTCCTTTTTTTGAATATCTTACTACTTCCCACGATCCTGTAATTTCTACTCATCCAAATATTGAGGTATTCTATTTCAATGTACATAACACTGAATGGTTGGGGTCCTCTCATACTGATTCAGGAAGGGAGGAGGCCGAATCATTCACCCTTCTTAACGATCTGGAGCAACTAATTATGGAACCTACACACATTTCGGATAGTCTCAATCAATTCTTGAACACAAAGACCTATTTCACCACTAGTCCTCTCTATAAATACACATCACTTTCACTCCTATTGGTAAATCTGACTACAACCTTATATCTCTTAATTTTAATACTTTCTCTCCAACAGCTCCATCCTGCCCTATGCGTATTTTCTGGTACTTTAATCGTGCCGATTGCAGGAGGGGGGGGAAGCTTCTACGCTAACTATAATTGGAGTGACTGATTTAATTCTGAGGACGTTTCAGCTTCTGCCAATAGGTGGGATCTGCAATTGTTGATCGGATGAGCAGGTTCATTCCTTCTTCGACTAAATCTTTCTCTCCTCAAAATCCATGGTTCGATTATGCTTGTTCTTTGGTCATTCAGGCAAGAGACGGTGTGTATCGGTAGCGGAAAAATTTTCGTTCTCCTATCACTCGCTAATTTTCATTCAGCTCAAAATTGTTGCAGGGATACTCTTCGACGAGCAAAGCGGAGTTTCATTAAAGGAGAGTGTGCTGACCTCCTTGGTTCTCCTACTAACAAGTCTTTCTGAACTTTTGCCAAAAACATCCCTAACAACTTCTGTAAATCTGCCTTTCCTCCTCTTACTCGCTCTGATGGTTCTTTTGTTAATACTCCAACTGAAAAAGCCAATCTCTTTGTCCTCCTATTTTCCTCTAACTTAACCCAGGACGATTCTTCCTCCTTTCCTCCTCCTTCTCCCTCTCAGGCGTCCTATGACTTTGCCTGTGATTACATTTGATCAGGTGCAGGGCTCCTGAAATCTATGAACGCTAAGAAGGCTGGTGGCCCGGATGGCATTCCTCCCCGAGTTTTCAGGGAGCTTGCTTCCATGCTGGCCCCGCCCTTCGTTTAAATATATTCTCTATACTTCAATACTAGTACTTTCCCTCAGTGTTGGAAGCGCGCATATGTCCAACCTATTTCGAAGAAAGGTAGCAGCTCTGATCCTTTTAACTATTGCCCTATAGCTTTCACTTGTATTATATCTAAGATCTTTGAAACCCTTCTCAACCCATTTCTTAGATCATCTGGAATCTTCCCTTCTTTCCGATCACCAGCATGGCTTTCGGTGCTTGAGGTCTTCTGGCCATATACATTCCTATCTAACCAATTTATGGTTTTACGCCCTTAGGAACTACAGGGAGCCTTGTTTTGTTGGTGCTTCACATATTCCAAGCTCCCCTTCTTTTCGTTTCCTCTTTCTGTGCTTACTTAGGTCTAGCTTTCTTTCAAATCGTTCAAAATCGGCTATTGTTGATGGGGCAATTTCTTCTTTTTCTGTCAATAGTGGTGTTCTTCAGGGTTCTGTCTTATCTCCTGCTTTTTATTAAGGATCTTCAAACCTGCACATCTAACTCTATCCACTCTATGCTGATGACTCGACCCTTCATTATTCAACTTATTTCAATCTGCTCCCTCTTTTACTTCTAAAATTGCCTCTCGTCTTAATCTTTCCGATTTTATTCTCACTAATCTGGATGGAATTTCAACCTTGTGAAATTCAATTCTTTAAAAACCCAACTTCTACTAATCCCTCTCTATTACGCCTTCTAACTTTCCTATCTATTTCGATGGTTCTCTCGTCTTTCATGTTGATAATATATACATTTTTGGTCTTAACATACACAAAAAAATGTCTTGGAAACCTCACATCACAACGGTTGCTAGGGCGGCCTTAAAGAAACTGAGAGTTCTGTTTAGACTGCGAGACTTTTTTTTCCTCTCTCAGTTACTCCAGCTATGCAAAGGTCTTATATGCCCTTGTATGGAGTACTGCTCTCATATTTTTTTTTGGGGGGGGGGCGGGCTCTGGTTTCACCCGGCTTTTGGATGGGGTAGAGTCAAAAACCAAAGGCTTATAAACTATTGTGAACTTTGCAGTTCACTTTATCCTCTATCTTTGCTGCGGTATGTTGTTGGAGCTTTATCCCTCTTCTATAGGTACCGCAGCGGCAAGTGCTCGAATGAACTTACCACCTGCGTACCACCACATTTACGACGCCTCGTACCATAAGGAATGCTATGTTTGCACATGAGGTTTGTGCTAGCATTAGTAACTCCAAGCTTGTTCGTTGCGGTGCTTTTTTTCCATCCATCTCTAATCTGTGGAATTTTCTTTCATCTTCTATGTTTCCTGCTGAATTTAATCTCCCTCACTTTAAAGCCTGCGTCTGTGCTCATCTGCGAAATTTGCGTTAGATGGTGCACTTTTGAGGCGTTTAACACCCCCTCCTTGAATAGGGCTCTGCCCGTGAGTGGTGGTGACACCTGTAAAGCAAAAAAAAACTAGTCTTTCTAATGAGGCTCATACTTTCTCTGTCCAACTCTAACCCAAGTTTAACCCTTACATACATTCTTACATATGCTCTGCTTGTTAATTCTGACACTCATTTTCTTATATTTTTCTCTATTACTTTAACTTTCATACTTTCAAACGCAATGTATAGGATAATGTCGGTCATTAATTTGATTATGACTGGAAATTTCCTCTGACTGAAAGTTAATTAAATTTTTTATAATTGGCCCTTTTCATGTTTATATACGTGTAAGAGAAGCCGCATGACAAACTATATAAACGTTCTACTTTTCTCATTCGCCATGAATCATTAAAATTACCGCTCTTTATATGAAAGGTTTATGACTATAATAAGTGTTGAGAATTAAGAAGGTTATAGACACCTAAATATCATAGGTAAATATCGATCAAATTGAGCTTAGTATCCATGAAACCTTTAAAGAAAAGAAATCACATATGATGTTAGTGGTCCTTTTAAAGAGTTTGCAAGGACTTTGCTTGTGCTAGCATAGAGACAAGAGTAATGTTCTTTAAAAATAGGTGTCAAGCAATGAGTAATAAAACAAAATGTCATAATTTCTGACTCGGGATGAAAAAGAACATTTCAGAGAGTCCGAAACATAAGGCGTGGTGTTGTTGATGTGAAATGTACAAAACATGACAGAAAACTTTATCTATTCTAAAGTAGAATATTTGTAACTCGATATCACTGTCCTTTTCCAGCAAATATTTCGCCCATTCACAGGGGCATAAATCATTCCTGATTTACTGAACGAAATATTTTCAAGTTGGTGGGGTGGCCTTAGAGGTCTTATAGCTTGGCTACCAAGGTAATCAGATTTATCATCCTGTGATTTTTTTTTTTTTTTTTTTTTTTTTTTTTATGTGGAATTTTTGTCAAGTATTGCGCTTAAAGCTGTATTGTTGTCAACTTACAGGATTGAAGCAGAATTTCATCACTGTTAAATAAAATTGATAACTATTTTCTGCGCCATAATTGCAGAAACTTGAGTACCGCCTACACATTATTGGCCCAACCAGTGGTCAGCATGTTGAATGCTGAATGTTCGCTAAATCGTTTTCCTACGTCATAATTATAAGTTCCATAATATTTTTATGAGCTATCAAACTCGTAAAAATTGTTAACTCAGTACACCCTGACAATTCTCTTATATCTATATATATATATATATATATATATATATATATATATATATATATATATATATATATATATATATATATATATATATATATATATATATATATATATATATATATATATATATATATATATATATAGTAGTGGCAGCAATCTGACCACTGCCACCCTTTTCGATATAAAGGAATAGAGATATTTGCTTCAAACTTGGAATATAATGTATGTATGGGATAAGGACGAATCCGTGTAAATTTCAAGTCTGTAGGATGTATATAGAGGGGGGTCACCCCCGAGGGTGGACGTCGATATTGCGCTTACGCCCTTGTGGCTGCTTCCGAGCGGGTGAGTTTAGGCCTAACAAGCGTTCGGGCGACCGAGCACCTGGAGGTCAAACAGACCGAAGGTCTGTTTGACCGACAGACACAGACTGAGCGCGCGTGCGCATACACATACACAAACACATTATTATTATTATTATTACGTCGAAGAAGTGTTTCCGGAGGAAACACTTCTGAGTTGTTTTTTAAGCCCTTCTGCGCCTGCTTCTGCGACTCCGAGTCCGCACTGCACTGCCTCGCACCGCACCGCACCGCACCGCACCGCACCGCACCGCTCCGTGCCGTAGCGCACCGATTCCGACTCATCCTCTGGAGTTTTTTATTATTATTATTATTATTATTATTATTATTATTATTATTTATTATTATTATTATTATTATTTTTTGTTATTATTTCCGCCGTGGTTTCTTCTTCGCATCCGGTTCCGAGTTCGATATATATATCTACATGGGTTAGGGTTATCGTATCTTGTTAAAATTTGGAGGGGTGTTAGATGGGGATGTAACCTCGTCGTAGACGAGGTTACGTCCCCGTGGGTCCCCCGAAGGGGGCCCCACCCCCATTAAACAAATGTTCGTAGAAATCTGAAATTTGGTGAGAGGATTCAGAGTTTCTAGAAATACTTGATATGTGAATCTGAGGAGTTGGCTCCGGCACCGGTGCTGGAGCCACTGCGGTGCCGAGTTAAAAAACATTCGTATAACAACAATCTTGGTGTCCTTATAAGGGTTATCGAGGTCGTAGAGTTCGAATATGATGGTTATAAGTCCGTATAGGGTGTCTAGGACCCCCCATTAGGGGGGTCCCGACTGAAAAAAGAGCACAGAGTGCAAAAAACAAAGGAGGAATGAAGAAGGATGAAAGATGAATAAAGGGGGAAAGAATGAAGAAGGAATCTGACTCAGAGGAGTAGGAGTTGACAGCTGCACCGGCTGGCTACGGTGCGGTGCCGAGTTATTAAATAGTGTAATGATACAATGTTGGTGGCCTTATATATGTTATTGGGTCTGTAGATTTCGAAAATAATGGTTTCAGAACCATCAAGAAATAAAAAATAAATAAATAAATAAATAAATAAATAAAATTTCTTATTCTTTTTATGTTTATAACTTACAAATTTACGTTTTTACATACCCTAAATCAGTAAATCACTAAATCAAACCACCATCCAACCAGCATCCAACCTCCCTCCTGTCCAGTTGTGATCTATTGATCTATTGATTAAGGTCACATTTCGAGTAGTATTTTGGATAAACATAACATAAAATCAAGTTCTTTATACAAAGATCAGACAACATATGCTGACGTAACAAAGTTTTCATAGTAATAAAGCTTACTTAGCATCATCTGAACTATGAATATAACCCCCAACGACAAACCTAACACATCTTAAACAGGAATAAATGGTTAACGTTAACAAAGTTTCACACTTAACACCCATAAAGTAACTAACATAACATCCAAAAACGTAACTTATTCACACTTTATCATGCATGTCTCTAACATAACAATGTTAATTTTACATTAACATGGTAATATTTAACAAAAATTTACCATAACCTTGTGTAATTATCATACAGACCAGCAAAAGATTGCTTCGATAAACATAACATAGCATCAACTGAACTAAGAATATAATGTACAAAGACAAACCTAACACATCTTATACCCGAATAAACTGCTAACATTAACAAAAGCCACACTTAACACCAGTAAAGTAACTAACAAGACTCACAAAAACATAATCCATTCATACTTTATCAACCATTTCTCCAATGACATTAACAATTATTAGTAATATTTAACAAAAAATTTAGCATAACCCTCACCCTCCCCCCCCACCCTTCTATGATATATTGATCTATTGATCTATCGATTCAAGTCATATTTCGAGTGTCATTTTGGATAAACATACCTATAAAAATTAGTTATTTATATACCGACCGACGAATATATGCTAACGTAACAAAGTTTTCACATCAATAAAGCTAACATAACGATGTTGACATACTTGGACATAATACATATAGCACATGGTGTAATCTATGATATTTACACCGAAACATGTGGTTTCCCGTATTATACAGTGTACAGGAGTGCATTAATAACTATCAGCTTGGATAAGTTTACTTCTCTCTTGTATGAGAGAATGAGTGCTGCTGAATCAAAATATGCCGAAAAATGGTTTAGTGTTGCTGAAGGCATTTATACTTACATCCTTTTAAAGGATGTTGAATCTTTAGAGAGATATATAGAACGTACCCAACTTGAATCCTATGTTCTCTGATTAGATGAATTAATATATTTAAAATAAACTTATATTTTTATGTATTTATATGTTTTTATGTATTTATATGTTTTTATGTATTTATATAACGCTCTTTTCAATGAAAATTATATGTTATAAAATATGAAAACTTGTTTTACTTCCCTCGTATGTTCGATTTATTGACTACATTGATGATGATGGCTGTTTATTCGTCTGGTTGTTGTGTGTTAAGTACGTTATGCTCATAGTTTAGCTTTACAGAGAGTAAAAACTTTACTTTGTTTGTCTTTACCCATTAGGTATTATGCTGGTTAGGTAAGGTTATGCTAAATTTTTGTTAAATATTACTATGTTAATGTAAAATTAACATTGTCATGTTGGAGATACGGTTGATAAAGTATAAATGGATTATGTTTTTGTGAGTCTTGTTAGTTACTTTACTGGTGTTAAGTGTGGCTCTTTGTTAATGTTAGCAGTTTATTCGGGTATAAGATGTGTTAGGTTTGTCTTTGTACATTATATTCTTAGTTCAGGTAATGCTATGTTGGCTTTATTAATGTGAAAACTTTGTTACGTTAGCATACTTTCGCTGGTCTGTATGATAATTACACAAGGTTATGGTAAATTTTTGTTAAATATTACCATGTTAATGTAAAATTAACATTGTTATGTTAGAGACACGCTTGACAAAGTGTGAATAAGTTACGTTTTTGGATGTTATGTTAGTTACTTTACGGGTGTTAAGTGTGAAACTTTGTTAACGTTAACCGTTTATTCCTGTTTAAGATGTGTTAGGTTTGTCGTTGGGGGTTATATTCATAGTTCAGATGATGCTAAGTAAGCTTTATTACTATGAAAACTTTGTTACGTCAGCATATGTTGTCTGATCTTTGTATAAAGAACTTGATTTTATGTTATGTTTATCCAAAATACTACTCTCGAAATGTGACTCCCTTAATCATCAGGATCAATAGATCACAACTGGACAGGAGGGAGGTTGGATGCTGGTTGATGGTGGTTTGATTTAGTGATTTACTGATTTAGGGTATGTAAAAACGTAAATTTGTAAGTTATAAACATAAAAAGAATAAGAAATTTTATTTATTTATTTATTTATTTATTTATTTTTTATTTCTTGATGATTCTGAAACCATTATTTTCGAAATCTACAGACCCAATAACATATATAAGGCCACCATCCAACATTGTATCATTACACCAATATTTAATAACTCGGCACCGGAGCCAGCCCCGGTGCAGCTGTTGTCAACTCCTACTCCTCTGAGTCAGATTCCTTCTTCTTCCTCCCCCCTTATTCATCTTTCATCCTTCTTCATTCCCTTTGTTTTTGCACTCTGTGCTCAGTCGGGACCCCCTAATGGGGTCCTAGACACCCTCTATATGTGGACTTATAACTGCCATCATATTCGAACCCTGCTGATCCTTTACAACCCTATAAGGACACACCAAGATTGTTGTTATACGAATGTTTATTAACTCGGCACCGCAGTGGCTCCAGCACCGGTGCCGGAGCCAACTCCTCAGATTCACATATCAAGTATTTCTAGAAATTCAACTCTGAATCCTCTCACCAAATTTCAACCAATTACGAACACTTCGATTTTTTAATGGGGGTGGGGCCCCCTTCGGGGGACCCACGGGGACGTAACCTCGTCTACGACGAGGTTACATCCCCATCTAACACCCCTCCAAATTTTAACAAGATACGATAACCCTAAATCCATGTAGATATATATCGAACTCGAAAACCGGATGCGAAGAAGAAACCGAATAGTAATAATAATAATAATATAATAATAATAATAATAATAATAATAATAATAATAATAATAATAATAATAATAATAATAAAACTCCAGAGGATGAGTCGGAATCGGTGCGCTACGGCACGGAGCGGTGCGGTGCGGTGTGGTGCGAGGCAGTGCAGTGTGGACTCGGAGTCGCAGAAGCAGGCGCAGAAGGGCTTAAAAAACATCAGTGTTTCCTCCGGAAACACTTCTTCGACGTAATAATAATAATAATAATGTGTTTGTGTATGTGTATGCGCACGCGCGCTCAGTCTGTGTCTGTCGGTCAAACAGACCGAAGGTCTGTTTGACCTCCAGGTGGTCGGTCGCCCGAACGCTTGTTAGGCCTAAACTCACCCGCTCGGAAGCAGCCACAAGGGCGTAAGCGCAATATCGGCGTCCACCCTCGGGGGTGACCCCCCTCTATATACATCCTACAGACTTGAAATTTACACGGATTCGTCCTTATCCCATACATACATTATATTCCAAGTTTGAAGCAAATATCTCTATTCTTTCATATCGAAAAGGGTGGTCGATCCCAAACTGTCCTGTCACTACTATATATATATATATATATATATATATATATATATATATATATATATATATATATATATATATATATATATATATATATATATATATATATATATATATATATATATATATATATATATATATATATTTTTATATAATAATAAAAATCTATATATATATATATAATTTTTTTTCTATATAAATATATATATATATATATATATATATATATATATATATATATATATATATATATATATATATATATATATATATAATATATATATATATATATATATATATATATATATATATATATAACCTTTGAATTCAGAAATAAACTTAATTTCTAAAATTCTTGTTCTATACATCAGTGTAAATGAAATATTGCAATAATACTTCAACTTTAACAGACACCTGTACCAATTTGTTACACTTTTTCGAGGCAATAATTTCATTTCTCTAAATAGATAAACTATAAAGTATTTGCTTTTTCTTCCTCCAGCTTAAATAAATAACTATTTTCCTTTTATTGTATAATAAGCTTAACTAATTGATAAATTGAATCAGGCGTTCAATCTTGCTTTAATTATTCCTTTCTCGTATATTATGTTAATTAGATATTCGTAGATTCCATGTACCTAATTACTTGTAATGTATATTTCAATTATCAAATAAGCATTTGCCTTTCTCATATAATACTTGCAAGCATAATTAGGAAGGGAGTATAATATATATATATATATATATATATATATATATATATATATATATATTGTTATATATATATATATATATATATATATATATATATATATATATATATATATATATATATATATATATATATATATTTATATATATATATATATATATATATATATGTATATATATATATATATATATATATATATATATATATATATATATATATATATATATATTTTAGTAATGGGACGATTAATCGTCATCGTCATCGGCAAATTTTTTAATCGTCATCGTCATCGGCAATTTCTGCCGATTATTTTGCCGATTAAGTGAGGAAATATTACACCAGAAACTGGAGAAAGATTATGTTTCTGCATCATAATTTCAGAACTCTAAATTTAAAGTATTAGAATTTTGTATGTCTGTCCATGTTCTCACATTTTAAAATTTTTTAAAATCAGTGTTTTGAAGATACTTACTATACATTAAAATTACATAAAATATTAAGCTGAAATATAAGGAGCATGAATGATTTTAATATTAAATAAACCATTATTATTAATCAAGAGAAATTATTATTATTATTATTATTATTATTATTATTATTATTATTATTATTATTATTATTATTATTATTATTATTATTATTATTATTATTATTATTATTATTATTATTATTATTTTTTTTTTTTTTTATTACTATTATTATTTTTTTATTGTATTATATAGTGATGATATAATGTTAATGTTTATTATCATTAATACTTAGTTTTAATTTATTATTATTATTATTATTATTATTATTATTATTATTATTATTATTATTATTATTATTAAGTAGTGTATTAGGATTATTTTTTCCTTCTCTTTTATTATTATTATTATTATTATTATTATTATTATTATTATTATTATTATTATTATTATTATTATTATTATTATTGTTTATTATTATTATTATTATTATTATTATTATTATTATTATTGTCTATTATTATTATTATTATTATTATTATTATTATTATTATTATTATTATTATTATTATTATTATTATTATTATTATTATTATTATTATTATTATTATTATTATTATTATTATTATTAGCAGGATATACTGCCCTTCAGTGTCCTAGAGCGAAGATACGACTATGAGGGTTATAAGTTCGTAAAGGATGTCTGAGAACCCCCTCGAGGGGGTCCTCCGAAGAAAAACACAGATTGTATAGAATAGGAAGGCTGAAATTAGGATAGATGATATGTTTAAGTAACACAGTGATGTTAGTAAGTTCGATTAAACCTATTATCGCTAGGTAGGTTAGTTTGTTAGGGTGTAAGAGACATCTTTGAAGGAAATGATTAGAGTTATGTACTACTTTGACACGGCTATGCAACTTTGCTTAAGTTAAATTTGATATTTAATGTAAATTTGAAAAATATTTTGTCTTTGATAGGCTGTACACATTGTTAATTTAAGCATTTATTCGTAGTTCAAGGTGTTTAGATGTTAGGTTATACTAGCTTTGTTAGAAAATTATAAGTTTTGTAGGATATTAAAGTGTTAGCTGGAGATGATGTGTTAGAAACGTGGGCTTAGGTTAAGTTTTTGCTGAGTAATGTTAGGCTTGACTGAGAATTTTGCTAATGTCTACGTTCATTCATAGTTCAAAATGATTTTATATTTGATATGCATGACACTTTGATGATGGTAGTATCAGTTCATAGTTCAAGATGCTGGTATCTTTGATAGCTTGGACACTTTGTTAGAGAATTTTGTTAGATAATACTGCTTTAGCTGCTAATGATATGATTGAAAAGCAGGGATAGGTTGAGTTTTGCTGTGTAATGATGGATAGGTTGAGAACTTATTCATAGGTCCAAATGTTAATGTCTTATTCACAGTTCCAAATGTTAGTGTCTATTGTAGATTTTCGCCCATTGTAAGTGTTATATATGTGTTGTTAAGTATGAAACTTTGTTAATGTTGGCAGTTTTTATTCGTACGTAAGGTATGTTAGGTTTGTCGTTGTACATTATATTCTTAGTTCAGGTTATGATATGTTAGCTTTATTGATGTGAAAACTTTGTTACGTTAGCATATATTCGTTGGTCAGTATATAAAGAACTTATTTTTATGATATGTTTATCCAAAATGATACTCGAAATATGACTTGAATCGATAGATCAATAGATCAATAGATCATGGAAGGGTGGGAGGGGAGGGTGGGAGGGGAGAGGAGGGTGGTTTGATTTACTCATTTAGGATCAGTAAACTATTACACTTTACTATGATATTTTATTCAAAGAACTTATTTTTATGCTATGTTTGGATAAAACTTTGTTATGTTTTGTTTTGTTTTGTCTAAGTTTGTTTCATATTATTATGTTGTTGTTGTTGTTGTCAGGCTAGATTATATGGACTTTCGAACTGATATGGTTCGTTCGTATGTTGTATTCTTGTTTACTTTCTTCTGATTGGTTGAAAGAAAGAATCTCATTACATTTGGAGACTGTTTATACACTTCAGTTTCATCAGTAGGACATTTTTCGCTATGTTGGTACGATGACGTGATGTTGGTGATATCTTTACGAGAACCTTCGTTATTCCCAACGATGTGTCATTTACATTTATTCGCAAACCAAATGGAGTCCGATACATTGCTTGTATCCCAACCGGAGGGGCAAATAATAGACCCTTATTCATTTCTGTTGAAGAATTCATCAAGATTATTGATATCACAGGAGCATGGGAAAAGGCTAAGTGTGTGTCATCTGATGCATCGACTCGTAGTGAAATATCTAGCTGTGGAGACAGTGTGAGAGGTTCTAATAGAATAGATGTTGTTTTCTCGTCGTGTGACAATATTAAAAGCCTTGATGTACGCAACTATTGGAAGCCCATCGATAGCGCGACCTTCTGGCGTACATGTATAGTGTTCACAGTTCGAACATCTGAAAATATTACAGATTTGATTAAAATGAAAAACGAATTAACATCGCATCTTGACGATGTTGACATACTTGAGGACTTAATACATATAGCTCATGAGATAATCTAAGATATTTGCGCTGAAACATGTAGTTTACCATATAATGAGGTATACAGGAGTATGCTAATAACTAACAACATGGATAAGTTTACTTCTCTCTGGTATGAGAGAATGAGTGCTATTGAACCTGAATATGCAGAAGAATGGGTTAGTGCTGCAGAATGCATTTATACTTACATCCTTTCAGAGGGAGTTGAATCTCTGGAGAGATATATAGAACTTGCTCAATTTATGCAGAATCCTATGTCCTCTGTTTAGATAAATTAATATATTTAAAATAAAGTTACATGTTTTTATGTATTTATATAACGCTCTTTTCATTGAAAATTATATATTATAAAAATGAAAACTTGTTTTACTTTCCCTATGTTCGCTTTATTGGTTAAGTTGTTAATGATAGTTGTTTATTCGTATGGTTGTTGTGTGTTAAGTATGTTATGTTCATAGTTTAGCTTTACAGAGGATAAAACTTTGCTATGTTTGCATTTATCCGTTAGGTATTATGATAGTTAGGTAAGGTTATGGTAAATTTTTGTTAAATATTACTATGTTAATGTAAAAAAGCTTTGTTGCGTTAGCTTATATTCGTTGGTCAGTATGATAATTAGACAAGGTTATGATAAATTTTTGTTAAATATTACCATGTTAATGTAAAATTAACAATGATATGTTAGAGATATGCTTGACAAAGTGTGAAAAGGTTACGTTTTTGGATGCTATGTTAGTTACTTTACTGTTGTTAAGTATGGAACTTTGTTAATGTTAGCAGTTTATTCGTGCTTAAGGTGTGTTAGGTTTGTTGTTGTACATTATATTCTTAGTTCAGGTGATGCTATGTTAGCTTTATTAATGTGAAAACTTTGTTACGTTAGCATATATTCGTTGATCAGTGTATAAAGAACTTGTTTTTATGTTATGTTTATCCAAAATGATACTCGAAATGTAACTTGAAACAATAGATCAATAGATCATGGGAAGGTGGGAGGAAGGGAGGAGGGTAGGGGAGGGTGGTTTGATTTACTGATTTACTGCTTTAGATGATGTAAAAACGCTAATTTTTTAAGTTATAAACATAAAAAGAATAAAAATTTTAGTAAAATATATATTTTTAAACAAATAAAATAAAATAAATGAAAGTTTTTGTGCTATGTTATACAAAATATGACTTGAATCAATAGATCAATAGATCAATAGATCATGGGTGGGGTGGGGGGTGGGGTGGGGGTGGGTTTATGGTTTGATTTACTGCTTTAGGGTGTGTAAAAACGCTAATTTTTTTGTTATAAACATAGAAAGAATAAAAGTTTTGGGTTATGTTATACAGAATATGACTTGAATCAATAAATCATGGATGGGCAGGAGGGTGCTGTGGAGGGTGGTTTGATTTACTGATTTACTGCTTTAGGGTATGTAAAAAAAATTTTTTTGCTAAAAATATAAAATTTTACTCATAAAGCTAAAAAATATAAATTTTACTAAAAGAAACAGAAGTTTGCGTT
>JABUQX010099882.1:0-7500 GCA_015478945.1 Trachelipus rathkii
CAAGTAAATCACTACTATTTTATAAATATATATAAATATATATATACTATATATATATATATATATATAACTATATATATATATATATATAATTATATTATTAATATATATATATATAATATATATATAATATGATATATATATAATAATATATTATATATTATATATATATATATATTAATATAATATATTAGTATATATATATAATATATATATATTATTATATAATATATAATACTATATATATATATATATATATATATATATATTAAATATATATATATATATAATATATATAAATATATATAGTAATATATATAATATATATTATATATATAATATATATATATATATATATAAATACTATATAATATATATATATATATATATAATATATATATATATATATATATATATATTATATATACTATATGATAATATATATATATCATACTATATATATATATTACTATATATATTATAAAAAATTATTTATTAAATAAATTTTAAAATATAAATAAGAATTAATAAAAAATGAAAATTCAAATTTAAAATAATGATTTATGTGTGTGGGTCGCTGTCTATAGTATTATATATATATAGCTATATATATTATATTATATATATACATACACTATAGTATAATATATATATACTATATATATATTATATATATATATATATAATATATATTATATAATTATATATATATATATATATAATAATATAAATAGTATATATATATATATATAGATAATTATATATATATATATATATATATATATCAATATATATATAATATAATAATATTATATTAATATATAATATTATATATATATATATATAATATATATTATATATATATCTAATATATATATATATAACTATATATTTATATATAATATATTTATATATAATAATATAAATATATATATATACCCACCCTATTATATTATATAAAATATATATAATAATAATATTATATATCACTACTTATATATATATATATATAACCTAGCGCCTGTTATGTTTTACGACTCCGTCGTTTTGATTTTTTTTATATTTTTTTTTTATTAACATATTGCTAGTTTATGATACTAATAATGAATTTAAGTGGTGACGGCATGATTTCAAAAGTTAAAATATTTAAATAATTTTTAAAAAATCCTATTTTATATAAAAATAAATTCAAAAATGAAATATCTCGAAAAGTACGACTACTGTACAGAAAAACCAATTACAATTTTGGAATCAGCACATCAAAAGTTATTAGATAAATGAAAAATCAAATAAAATATGAAATATCTCGAAAAGTAATACAACTTACAGAAACCAATTACATTATCTGGAGATCAGCATATATACCGCTTACAAAAAGTGTACAAAACAATAAAATAAAATAAAATTAAATATATTAGGAGGGCTGAGCCGAACGGGGGACAGAGGTGACGTTTCCATACGCTCCGTAGGGGAGGGGCGGAGCAACCCCCGCGACACCCAACCAAAGAGCGGGGGTTCCGAAGACCCTCCCGGAGGGGGAAATAGTCCTACCCCGTCGTTCCTCGGAAGGCCGAGAGACCCCGACCCTTTGCATCTTGCGGTTACCTGGTATTTCTTTAATTTAAAAAAAAAAAATAAACTGACGGAGTTGTAAACGTACAGGTCCTATATATTTTTGCATCATGTCCGTATTCGCCTCAAACTCACTTTAACTTAGATTTGAATCTAGCGATCATAGACTAACGAAATATATGAAAAAAAACAAATAAAGAAATAATAAACTGACGGAGCGTAAAACATACAGGTCATATATATATATATATATATATATATAATATATATATCCCATATATAAATATATATAATATAATATATATATAATTATATAATATAAATTATATATATATATATAATATATATATTATATAATAATAAAACTGAATATTCTATGCCAAGAAAAATACATTAAAACTTTATAATTATAGAGTATGACAAACGTGTATATAAAAATAATTACAGTAAATCGGTGACTATAGGTGCAAAATTTATCAAACCATCAAGTGGCTTATTGAAAAGAAAATACGATTCAAAGTTTCTCAACGACTGAGTATCTTTGACGCCAAAATCACGCCCTACTAAGGTCAAATACGTAGAAGTAATTTTTTATCAAAACAAAGTAAAAAATTTCTGAAATCTGTTGGAAACAATCACGTGAACGTGATTAATTAGGCTTTTATACAACTTATAAATATCCAAAAGAAAATTGCAGAAATTTGTCGTCCGCACGGTCAGAATTTACAATTGGAATTTAATTATATAATTACTCATTTATTTGCATAATATAGTACGCCATCATAGGTAGCTAATGTAATATGTAATGTTTATTACATAATTTTAGACATAAAAGACCTCATGAGTCAATTAATTTGAATTTCAAAAAATATGAAATAATTAATCAGTAAAGCCCATGTAGAAACTCTCTCACTTCACTTATATATGTATTATATATTACTAATATAGTATATATATATATAATATATATAATATATAATATACATATATATATTATATATATATATATAAATATAATTATATATATATATATATATATAAGTAGTATATATATATGTATATATTTGTCATAATATATATATTAATATACTTCGTCGCCAGTATGGTGTCCTTTTGGTATAATTAAAAGGGGGTCAAAAAAAGATAGTACAAAAATGTTAAAGAACCTAAATGAAAGACACAATTAACAAATGTCAACGCTTCTTTTGCGGAAAGGTTTTATATACTATAGTATATATATATATCATATATATATATTATATATATATAGCTATAAATTTATATAACTATATATAATATAATATTATATTATATTTTATTATTTTATTATTATATATATAGTTTATATATATATATATATATTAATATATATTATATTATATAATATATATCTTATAATAATATCAATTAATTATAAAACATACATTGTATAAAAGAGTAGATGCTTTAATAATAGTGTATATTGTTTTAAGTGTGTAAAATGCTTGGGCGCGTAAGAGAGAAAATAAATAAAAGTGCTAATGTACCCTACTATTATATGCTGAAATGGTGTAAAAGGAATACGGTATTTTATGGTAAAATTTTGGTGGTTCCTGTTACCTGAAATGAACGGATAGGCGAATAAAATTATTGAAATCTGTGTATTAGAACAGATATATAATAAGAAATTATGTCAATTTTAGAGGATTAGTGTTAATGATAAACAAGGTGAAACGAAAATGATTCGATATGGTCATTCCTTTACTATAGTAAATAAACTACATTGTTGGTGGTGGATATGAAAATAGCTGCAATATTAATAATATATATTATATTATTATATTTATTTATTTAGTTATTATTTTTGTTATTTTTTATATATTTTACTTTTTATATTTGATACATTTTCTTTACAATGCATACTATATATATATTTTACTTATTATTATATATTATAGTATTATATTATATATATAGATATTTTATTATTAATATTATAGTATTATATAATATATATATATACTATTTTATATTTTATCATTAATAATTATATATATATTTAGATATTATATATATATTTAATATTATATATATATATATATATATAAATTATTATATATATATATATAATATTATATTATATATTATTATTTAACTATATATATATATATATATATTATATATATTAATATTGATATATATATATATTATTATTATTATATAAGTATTATGTATACTATATATATATTATGATATATGTATATATTATGTATATTATTATTAATATATATATAATATATATGATCATATATATATATAATAAATAGTAATATATATATAGTATACATATATATATTATATATATATATTATATTAATTTATATAATTATATTAATATATATATATTTAACTGTATATTATATATATTATGTATATTAAATATAACAATTATATATTTATATATTATATATAGTATAATATATCTAAATAATCAATATTCATTATATTATATATAATCATAGTATATATATATAACGTATATTATATATATATATTATATATATTTATACTATTATATATATATTATATTATATAATATAATATTATATACTTTATATAATATACTATATATTATTTATTATATTATTATATTTTATATTATATATTATATATTATTATTATTAATTATTATATGCTTACTATTATTTCTCATATATTTTCTTATAAATAATATCTCTATATATATTTTATATATCTCTATATATTTCTGTTATTTATATATTTATAATATTATTATAATTGAAAATATATATTATATTATATCTTTAATCGTTTATATATTACATATCGTTTTACTGGAAATTTTTTTTATGATATACAATTATGCTATTATTAATATTTGCTATAAAAATTTTTTTTATCTTTAATTTGTAGTGTTTCTGAGAATATCACCTATCTAACTCTAACCTTAACCTAAATCCTAACTATATACCTATACTATTACCATTACTTCTATTATCTATTTAATATATACATATCTTAATATCTTATCCTATTTTACCTAATCTATATATCTTTTTATAAATATATTTATTTTCTCTTCTATTTATACTATATATATATTTACATATCTAACTTATATTATATATAATATATCCCAGTCTTATTAACATTTTATATATTACAATTTAATATAAGATATTAATATCCTATATATATATAATTAATTGCTATTATACTATGTGTATCACTTATAAACAATATCTAAAAATATCTATTAGATCTTAATACATTTCTCTTCTTTATGTGTTGACAATTATTTGATATTGAATCATAAAACAGAAGTTGAAATTTCATAATCTTATTGTCATTCATTTTTATGTTTACTCTGTTTTCTCGGAGAAGAGAGCAACACGTGAGATTATATATACTGAAATAAACGATATCTTGAAGTGGCTAAATAACCTTTATATTATATGTATTATATATTTATTTTATTATATTAATTTTTCTATTGATTATATTATTATTTTTATTATATATTTTTATATAATATTTATTTATTTTTTTATAATTTTATTATTATTTTTATTTTTTTTTATATTATTTTTATTTTTTTATTTTTTATATTTTTTATTGTATTTTATTATTATTATTTATATACTATTATATATTTTTATATTATTATAGTATATATATTATTATAAGTATATTTATATTTATTTATTTTTTATATATTCATGTCAATTATCTGTGTCCATGAAGATGAAAGTATTTTATAAGCTTACGTTTTCGAGAACACCAAATGTAGAATCGCGCGCGATAGTGAGAAGAGTTTGAACTTTATCCTATATATTTTTATATAGACTTTAATATAGCATGTTTGTTGTTTATAACTAAGACGATGGAAAGCTGAAATCAAATTATATAATAATATGAATTTGTTGAGTTAAATAAGGTTATGTTACGTTAAGTAAGGTTATTTGAAGTTACTTAGATGAGCATAGATTTAAACTTTTTTTAGTATTTTGTTGAGTGTTGTAGATATTTAACTAACAATATAAATTTTATTTGACTCACTACATTTTCATTTTGATTTTTTTCAAAATGTGTTCGAATCCAATGTAATCGATATGCAATGATTATGGATTCCACATAAAAGACATGATCTATATATATATAGAATATATACTATATATACTATAGATATATATTATATATATATATATATATATATTATAATATATTATACATGTATTATAGCTATATATATTATATATAAGAATATTAATACTAATAGGCCTATGATAATATATTATATAGTATTATATATATATATATTATATATATATCATATATTATATATATATATCAGTGGCGTAATTAAGGGATAGGCTGGGTAGGCAGACAAAATCGGTTTCTTTTATATCAACTATATAATATATGTATAATATATATATATATAAATATATATATATATATATAGTATATATATATTAAATATATAGTATAATATATATATTATAATAGTATATATATATCATATCAAATATATATATATATATATATTTATAGATATATCAGAGGTGGCCACCCCGCTCATTTAGGGGTAGTCCGCTAGCGCACCTCCGCAGCTCGAGAAAACGTAGTTCCGCTAGCGCTCCTCCGCACATATTCAGACCATCAAACCTCCGTCTATGCTAGTCCGCACTCCGCACGTCTCCACTAATAATTGTGCGACTTCACAAAACGGTTTAAATATAAATACTAAATAGTATATCTATATCCTTACAAAAGAATTATTTATAATATTATATGAAAATTAATGAATAATTTACAAAAAATCCTCAAGATTTTCCTCTTCCTTCTCAATGTCTTCGTCAAAGAACAAGAGATCCATTTAACCTTTCAAAAAGATTAGCTGCTCAAAATAAAAGGCAGTTAAGGCTGACCTCTTTGCCCTCAATATATCCCCACCAATACTTCGCTCTACAGCAGCAGAACTAGGGTGAGGTGTATTATATTTTTATGAACAAGTTCAAAGCAATTCTGCTAATGCTGCAACGGGAAAGATGTCCTTGTGAGCAGGAAGTGCTGGTGGTTTAGTCGCTTCCAGCAGTCAATTGCTAATTTAAGGTCCTCACCTAAAATTCATTCTGCCTCCCTTCTGAAATTTTTTGACCACACTGTCCACCATAAGAAGGTCTATTTCGTTCACGGATTTTAGTAACGATCCATGATAGCCTTCGACGCAATGCAGAGTTCGATGCTAATGCTTACGTCATCACTCGTAGCTATGTATATATTATATATAGTATACTAATATATATATATATATTATATATATATATATATAATATATATTATATATTATATATATATTATATAATATATATATATATAAACTATATATATTATTTTAAAATCTATTTCTTAACACCCAAATAATAATAGTATATACTATTATTATATATATAGTATATATATATATATATATATATATATATATATATTATTATATATTATAATATATATAGATATATATATATATATATATATAATATATATACATATATATATATATATATATATATATATATAATATATATATAATAATAATTATATAAATATATATATATATATATATATATATACTATATCTAGTATATAGTATATAATATATATTTATATATATATATACAATATATATATAATATATAGTATAGTATATATAATATATATTATATATATATAGTATATATAGTATATATAGTAAATCATATATATATAATACTATATATATATAATTATATATACTGTAGTAATATATTCTTTTGGTTTACACAGAACGATTTAGATATTGCCTAGTATTATATGCAATAAATAATTAATTAAAGTTATAGATGAGGTTAATAGCCCTTTCAGTCTATAAAATCAATTAATGTTATT
>JABUQX010099882.1:15000-37448 GCA_015478945.1 Trachelipus rathkii
ATTCTGCGATTGATTTTTGCCTAGCGAATTCTCTGGTCTGATGCAATGCACACAAACACGAGATATCAATGAACAGTCTTGGCTCGAATAAATGCCCCCCACCTCGAGACCTCCCAATTGTCACAAAAGATACATGTGGATGACTGCCTTCCTTAAATTTCTAACAAAGAACATGCCGACTTATTTTTTAAATTTCCTTAATAAGCAACATAAAAATATAACAAATTTTCCATGGAATGTGAAGTGATGATTGCTTCGTTTCTTGATGTTGGCGTCTCTCGCACTAATGGTTTCCTTTTCTACACAGATTTACCGCAGCCGACTCCACTCCAGATTAGGCACTCCGCTTTTCAGCTTTCCCCAGATAAAGTAAAATGGTCCGGCTTACAGCAGAAAAAACCAGGGCTTTAAGGTATGTTCCTCCTGGATTTCTTTTCATTCAGAACTCCAATATTTAAGAAGCTTCGCTAATTTTAATCTCTTTCCTTCATACCTTGTTGATAAAATCATATTTAACTTCCTTGAGAACCATTTTAGACCACCTACTCCCACTTTTGATGTCCCTAAACAGAAAATTTACCTGAAGATTCCTTACACAGGTCGATTCACCGACACCCTTATTAGAACCCTCAGACCTATATTAACGAGACACTTTCCATTTGCCACCTTTATTTTTATTCCTACTAATAATCTCACAATTAGTAACTTTTTCAGGTCCAAAGATTTAATCCCTAAAGAGTTGCACTCCTCGATAGTCTACTTGTATAAGTGGTGCTGGCTGTAATGCCCGCCATGTAGGTCAAACAGGCCTACAACTTTGCATCAGGATTGCCAAACACAAGAGTAGTTTGGGAGCAGTTTGACCTCCATCAGCCTTTTCGGATATGAAGGATAGAGATATTTGCTTAAACTTGAATACTACTCTATATAGGGGTAACTCGAATCCGTGTAATTTCAAGTCCTGTAGGATGTATATAGAGGGTGGTCACTCCCGAGTGGACGCCGATACTTGCGCTTATCGCCCTTTGTGGCTGATTCAGCATGGTGAGTTAGGCCAACGGAGTTGGGAAACACTGAGAAGTGTGATGACCGTAATCTCGGCGCAGCGCGAGATTACGTCAGCGGTGCGAGAACGTACATCCACATTTACATATATATTATTATTATATTATTATTATTATGATAATTAATTATTATTATTATTATTATTATTATTATATTATTATTATTATTATTATTATTGACACGAAGAAGTAACGCCGTAGGCTTACTTCTGATTGTTTAATATCTGCTTCTGTTGTTTTCCTCGTTACCTCTACATCTCCTCGAGCGTCAGTGTCTTCTTTACAATCGAAATCAACATCGATTCATAGCGTTCATTCATGCCCGGAACGTGTCCCTACCAACGAATCAAGCTCCCCAGGTTTGTGTCGTCCGCTGCAGGTCGTACGCCGACTCCGACTTCCGAACTCCGACCTCTGACTCCTCCTCGCTCGGTCCCGCATCGCACCGGCAACGCTGCACTGCAACCGCACCGTCACCTCGCTCAGGCTCAAGCTTATATTATTATTATTATTATTATTATTTTATTAATTTATTAATTATTAGTTTTATTATTTATTAATATTAATTATTATTATTAGTAGTAGTAGTAGTAGAGTAGTAAGTAGTAGTAGTAGTAGTAGTATAGTAGTAGTAATAGTAATATAGATGTTAGAGTTATCGTATCGGTTTAAACAAATTTGGAGGGGTGTTAGATGGGAAGGTAACCTTTGTATACGAAATTACGTCCCCGTGGGTCCCCGAAGGAGGACCCCACCCCCCTTACCGTATATGGGTGGTCCTAGGATCCCCCAGAAGGGGATCCGCCCCAAACATTAAATATTGAATGTAGAAAGCTGAAACTTGATATTCAGCCTTTTTAGGTTGTATCTTAGATGTATACGGGGTAAAATGACCGATTTGCCCAAATTCGGGACCAGCCTCACCAAATCTGAAATATTGACATAGAATGATGAAACTCGGTATACAAACCTTCTGAGGATGTATCTTAGATGACCCCGGGTAAAATGACTGTGGGTGCCCAGATGGGGTACTCACCCAAAATCTGAAATATTGACATAGAACAACGAAACTGGATATACAGCCTTTTTAGGTTGTATCTTAATGTATCCGGGGTAAATATGACCGATTTGACCAAATTCGGAGACCAGCCCCACCAAACCTAGAATATCGACATAGAATGATGAAACTCGTTACACCTTCTTGAGAATGTATCTTAGATGACCCCGGTTGTAAAATGACTGTGGGTGCCACAGACGGGGTACTCACCCAAAATCTGAATATTGACATAGAACAAACGAAACTGATATACAGCCTTTTTTAGGGTGTATCTTAGATGTATCTGGGGTAAAATGACCGATTTGGCGCAATTCCTGGACCTGGCCCACAATCTGAAAATATTGACCTAGAACGAATAACTCAGTATACACATACCATATACAGTACTCACTCATATAGGGTTAAATAATCGTAACACACCTAAGAGGGGGTCCTCCTTTTGGCGAAAAAACCCCCAAACCTAACATTGACCTAGAAACGATGAAACTCGGTAATATACCATTCATATAAGGTACCCATATCGTATTTGGGTTAAATAGCCGACACATCCCAAAGGGGGTCACCAGCCCCACAAACCTGAAATATAGGCATAGAACGACGAACCTTGGTATACATCTTTCTTATGATGTATCTCGATAAAAAAAAAGAAAAAACCATAAAAAAAAATAAAAATTTAAAAAAAAAAAAAAAATAAAAAAACTTAAAAAATTTTAAAATTTTAAAAAAAATTATAAGTTTTTTTTTTTCTTTTTTTTAAATTAAAATAAATTTTAAAAAAAATAATAAATTTATCAAAAAAAAACAAAATTTTAAATTTTTTTAAATTTTCTCTAAATAAAATTAAAAAAGTTAAAATTAAACATTTTTTTTATCTTTTACAGTTTAATAACTCAAAAAAAATTTACCGTTTTTATATAAATCAACAACCTCAAAAGCCTCATGGAGCCTCTGGAGCCTCTTGGAGTCCGGCCTCTCCCAGCCCCCTTCCTCAAAAATCCTTTTCCCTCCCCCCCGAACCCCCCCCATTTTCCCACAAATATGACAAATAATTTTACATCTATTAACCTAGAACTCCTCAGCCTCCCCTCCCTCACACCTCCATGATCTATTGATATGTTGATTCATGTCATATTTGTATAACATAACAACAAAACTTTCATTTATTTTGTTTATAACGCTTTAAAACATTGTTTTTACTAAAATTTACGCTTTCCATATTTATAACTTAAGAAATTGGGTTTTTACATACCCTTAACCTGTAAATCAGTAAATCAAACCATCCCACCCCTTCCCCTCCCTACCCAAATTGCTGTATATTTATACATTCACATAGAATTATTCTAACAATTTTTATCATAACCTGTTAATATCAATACTGATTCCAATGAAATTATGCTACATTAACAGATCCATACTTAACACAGAAAAGTAACTACATTGAGTGCAGAACGGAACCTAGTTACACCTTTTTTCTAAACATGTCACTGATCATTGCTTTATTTTAATAGTGGAATAATTTAACAAAATTTTCATCATAACTTGTCTAATATCATACTGATCATTGAATATATATGCTTAACGTAAACAAAGTTTTCACATCAATAAAGCAAACATAGCATAAACACCTGAACTATGAATATAACGTACATCCCAAACCTAAACATCTTAAACATAAATATAACAGTTAACATTAACAGCTTTAATACTTAACAACAGTAACGTAACTAACATTCAAAGACGTAACCTACTTACACTTTTTCTAAATGTCACTGCATATTTTTACATAACATATGTAATATTAAGCATAATTTTATCATAACCTGTCTAAATATCATACTTGATCTTGAAACTATATGCTAACGTAAGCAAAGTTCACATCAAAAAGCAAACATAGCATCAACTGAACTACGAATGAAACGTACATTCACAAACCTAACAACATCTTAAAACATGAATAAACAGTTAATATTAAAGTTCCATACTTAACACAGTAAAGTACTAACATTGACGCGCAGAACGTAAACCTACTCTCTTACACTTTTCTAACATACACTGATGTTTTTTTACATTAACATAGTAACCTTTAACAAAAATTTATCACAACCTTGTGTAAGTACCTTACTGATCAATGAATATATATGCTAACGTAAATAAAGTTTTCCATATTAATAAATTGCAATACATAGGATCAATATGAAAACTACGAAATAATGTACACTCACAATCCTAACACATCTTATACACGAATAAGCAGTCAACATTTAACAAAGTTCAATACTTAACAACTGTGACATAACTAACATTTGCATACAATATCGTAACTTATTCACACTTTTCAAACCTATCTCTAACATATCATTATTATTTTTTGAAAACGAACATAGTAACATTTAAAAAAAAAATTTATCAAATCTTGTGTAATTATCATACTGACAACGAAAATAATGCTAACGTTAATAAAATTTCAACATCAATAAAGCTAACATTATCATAACCTGATGTAACAATAATATGTATAACAATCAAATCGGAAACATACTAACCCTAACTGCCTGATAATCACTAACATTAGCAAAAGTTTTCATACTTAAAACAACAGTAAAGTACTACCGTTTGCATACCAAAACGTAACATTCATACGTTTTCAACACATATCTTCTAACATAT
Source organism: Trachelipus rathkii (assembly GCA_015478945.1). NCBI lineage: Eukaryota > Metazoa > Arthropoda > Malacostraca > Isopoda > Trachelipodidae > Trachelipus > Trachelipus rathkii. Next base: position 19,789 of record JABUQX010099882.1, read on the forward strand.
GCATTACTATGTTTCGTATTAACACTGTAATCATTTGCAATCACGTACCTAATATCAATAACTGATCAACCGAATATATGCAACTAACAAAAGTTTTTGGCTAACAAGCTAAACATGATCATAGTCTAACCAAGAATATAACATACACCGAAAACCTAACCATACCTTAAACACGAATAAACAGTCATAACAACGTCAATACTTAACAAACAAGTGAAAGTAACAGCATAACATATAGAACGTACTTCACATCTTTTTTTCTTTTTTTTTAAAACTTTTTATTCATTTTAACTTTATTCTTTGAAACTTTTTGTTTTAAAAAAACTTTTAGCTATTTAATTTTAATTTCTTTTAAAACTTTTTAGTTTTGTTTTTTTTTTTTTTAAAAAAACTTTTAATTTTTAATTTATTTCTTTAAAACTTTTTGTTTATACTAAAATTTATTCTTTTTATGTTTATAACGAAAAAATTTACATTTTTGCATAAACAAAAAATAAAAATAATACAGTAAAAACAAAGTTTTCACTTCAATAAAGCTAACATAACATAAACCTGAATGGCAAGAATTATAATGTATACATCAAACTAACAAACATACCATACTTTGGCAACAGGAAAAGTAACTGACGTTTTTGCTTACAGCCCGCTACCATACTCACATTTTTTTTTCAAACCAGAATCTCTAACATATACTCATATCTTACATTTAACTAGTAAACCATTAACAAGAATTTATCACAACATACTCGCCAACAAATATTATGCTGACGTACCAAAGTTTTTTCATATCAATAAGAGCTAACATATTAATATCAGACCGTAATATAAACACACAACGACAAAACATAAACATGACCTTATATGAATATATACTAAACATTAAACAAAGTTTTCATACTTAACAACACTAAAGTAACTAACAAAGCATACAGAACGAACACCATGTACGAAGCTGAGTGGTTCCCTGTTTCACTAGAGTTATCCGATACATGAGAAATTGTTGCAAAACTCTCCCACTTTTCGAAACATTACGGCAATACCTATGATCCTTGTTTGGTTCGTTTTGTCAACATAACAAATTTATTTAAAACATTTTGCCTATAACTATATTACAAATGAACCATTAGGGGTTATGAAAAAAAAAGTACATACGCAATAGTTATAAGCCACGCCATCCTTCTTGTTAGCGTTGTCGTTTAGGGTTTAGCAATTGTATAAATTGGTTTGGTTACATCATCTTCGTTATTGTTGAGAGAGGATTACAATTCTTCTTAAAAAGAGCGACAAAGTGAAGCTCTTCATCAGTTTGCTTGTCTGACTTAAACTAATAAAAATGGTTTCTCTCGTGAATAATAAATTTGTAAACGATATTGTAACATGGAAGATATCGCATCCAAAAGTTTTTCTTAACTTAACTTTCCATCGTAAGACAAATGGAGAACGTTACTTTGCCTGTTCCGATTCGTCTTACACCCATAACAGACCATTATTCCTATCCTGTGAAGAATTAAGTCGGGTGTTCGATGAAGTTAATACATGGATAAATGAAAAGTACATTTCTTCATCAGTGACAAATTCGTGGGGAGTTGCGATCAATGGCGGCGAAGAATGTGACTCAAAAAGATTAACTCTTGTTTTTTCACTACATAACAATATTGAATCCATTGATTTACGTAGGTGGTGGAGACCTAATTCAACGGGGATATTCCGACCCACTGCCTTTGGTGTTTGTGTAAGTGGTAAAGAAAATATTACAGCGTTTATCAAGATGCACGAAGAAATATCTAAAAGGTTGAATGAAGTTGATTTACTGGACGAACTTATTAACCTCTCGCATGGTATACTCTATACGATGTACGATGAGCACAATGTGTTCGAATCACAGGAAACACCCGTTATCGAGGCGCTCAACCTTGAAAAATTCACCCTCCTTTATGAAAAAGAGATGAAATCGCCAGGGTACAAAGAACAATCTTTGAAAATATCAGCAAGAGATATTTATACCTATATCACAACTGAAGGTCTTGGAAGTTTAGAACAATACATCGAATGCTCACATTGTATGTTAAATGTTAAACCTTCTTAAACGAACTCAATCTTATTAAATATTTTTATATAAATATTGTTAAAGATTTTTTTAGTATATGAGGCTTGTTTTAAAACATATAATCAAGTTAAGATGTATATTTAAAATTGTTTTTTCGTTATGATTGTTTCTTTTTCCATATGTTATTATATATATATATATATATATATATATATATATATTATATATATATATATATATATATAATATATATATTAATATATATATATATTATAAAATATATATATATATATAAATATATATATAAGTATTGTAAAGTAACTACATTACATCCAAAAACGTAACTTATTCACACTTTGTCAAGCGTGTCTCTAACATAACAATGTTAATTTTACATTAACATGGTGATATGTAACAAAAATTTACCATAACCGTGTGTGATTATCATACAGACCGATGAGTATACTCTAACGTAACAAAGTTTTCACATTAATAAAGCTAACATAGCATCAACTGAACTAAGAATATAATGTACAAAGGCAAACCAGACACATCTTAAGCAAGAATAAACTGCTAACCTTAACAAAGATCCACACTTAACACTAGCATAATACCTATTGGGTAAAGACAAACAAAGTAAAGTTTTTATTCTCTGTAAAGCTAAACTATGAACATAACATACTTAACACACAATGGCTGCACGAATAAACAGCCAGCCCCAACATCTTAAACAACAAAGCGTACATAAGGGGACAGTAAAACATGTTTTCAAGTGTATAACATATAATTTCCAATAAAAAGAACATTAAATAAATAAATACATTCATACATATAAGTTTTTTAAATATATTAAACCATCTAATCAGGTGGACATAGGATTCTGTATAAATTGAGCAAGTTCTATATGTTTCTCCAGAGATTCAACACCATCCGAAAGGATGTAAGCATAAATACAACTTGCTGCACTAAACCATTTTTCTGCATATTTCGGTTCAACAGCACTCACTCGCTCCCGCCAGCGAGAAGTAAACGTATCCTGGCTGATAGTTATTAGGGCATTTCTGTATACTGCATTATACGGGAATCCACATGTTTCGGTGTAAATATCGTAGATTACACCATGAGCTATATGAATTAAGTCCTCGAGTATGGCAACAACTTTAAGATGAGACTTTAAGTCGTTTTTCATGTTAAACAAAGCTGTTATATTTGCAGATGTCTGAACAGTGAAACCTATACACGTACGCATGAATGTGACAGCATCATTAGGTTTCCAATAGTTGCGTACATCAATACTTTTAACATTATCAGAGGCAGTGAAAGCAACATCTATTCTATTATAGCCGCTCAAGCTGTCACCTCTGATTTCATCAAGAGACGATGTCACAGATGACACATACTCAGCCTTTATCCAAGCTTCGAGGCTTTCGATAATATTGAAGAATTCTTCAACTGATATGATTAAAGGTATATTACTTGCACCTCCAATTGGACCACAGGTAATATATTGCTCTCCATTCGTTTTACGAAAAAATGTAAATGATACATCGTTGGGTATTACAAAGACCCTCGTAAAGAGGACGTCTGTAGAAGCAGAACGAGAGGTCATCATATCAACACAACGAAAAATGTCTTACTGTCGAAGGAGGGGTGAGGCCTCAGCCCGGAGAGTGATGAGATTCTTTCTTTCAACCAATTAGAGAAGAAAGTAAACAAGAATATGACATACGAACGAACCATATCAGTTCAAAATGCCGTATATATTCTCGAAGTTGTTCAGTGTTGTTGTGTTGTTGTTGTTGCTGTGGCTGTGTTGTTATTGTTGTGTGGTTTGTAGAGGTAAGGTTCCTGTGTTATATTTCAACTTCTCATTTATCACAACATTGTATTAATTATCATACGAATCAACGAATAATTACTCTAGCGTATAAGGTTTCCACCAATTAAAGCTACATGATGTACATGAAACTTAGAAAATAATGTACAAAGACAACCTGACACACCTTAAGCCCGAATAAACTGTTATCATTAAACAAAGTACCATACTTACCAATAGTAAGTAACTAACATTACATGCAAACGTAACCTAGTCACACTTTTTCAAGCATGTCTCTAACATATCAATATTAATTTTTATTTTTAAGCTTATCTCTTTTTAGACTACACCCCCCTTTCAGAAAATTTCAACATGAAACATGAAAATGATTTTATGCTTTAACCATCTACATAAAGTGATGCAATACTTATTATATTTATTAAACAAAATGGTAAATCTGGCAACTGCGTATCATACAGAGGTGATTTGACAGCAATGTATAGACTTGGGAGCTGAGTTATATATAAATCAGTGTGCTACTCGATGATGTATTCATAATCATAGCAAAGTCTAAGGCAAACCTAACATTATTCAACCAAAAACGTAACCTAGGCTCACGTTTCTAACACATCTGCGTCAGTTAACACAACTAATATCTTACAAAAAAAAACTCATCATTTCATCTAACAAATCAGTGTTATTTCCACAACGAATAAACTGTAAAACATTAACAAAGTTTTAACAAACAAACACAAAAATAAGTTACTTTATATACTGTAACCATCGAATATATGCTAACGTAACAACGTTTTTTTGCATTAATAAAGCTAACATAACATAACCTGAACTAAGAATATAATGTAGTCTAGGGCAAACCTAACATTACTCAACAAAAACTTAACCTAAGCTCACGTTTCTAACACATCATCGTCAGTTAACACAGTAATATCTTACAAAAACTCATCATTTCTCTAACAAATCAGTGTTATTTCCACATTGTCATAGTAATATTTAACATAACGTACCTAACTTACGAATAAACAGTTTTCATCAACCAAGAGTATCTAAAGCAACACATTACCGTCCGAGAGAAAACTCATGGGGGACGCGTCCCATGAAAGGGTGTGAGTCCTGCGAGGGAGATCACCCCGAAGGGGTGTAAGCGGGCGTTACCCCTCCGAAGGAGGGGTAAGGCCTCAGCCCTTCGGGCTGAGGCCCAAAGCCCGCTTACACCCCTTCGGGGTGATCTCCCTCGCAGGACTCACACCCTTTCATGGGGCGCATCCCCCATGAGTTTTCTCTCGGACGGTAATGTGTTGCTTTAGATCAGTGGTGCCCAACCCGTAGCCCGCGGGCAACATGTTGCTCGCGTACCGTTCTAATGTGGCTCGCGACTCGCGTATTCAGATTTATCACGTTTATTAAAAATTAAATAGTTTTAGAAATTATATATATATATATATATATATATATATATATATATATATATATATATATATATATAATATATAATATATATATATATATATATATATATATATATAATATTTATATATATATCTTTGATCTATGGGCTTCTGCCCTTAGGGACTATGGGGAGTCTTATGTGGTAGCACTTGACATATCTAAGGCTTTTGACAGGGTATGACACGCATCGCTACTCTCTTAGCTACCTCCTTTGGATTTCCTCCTTCGCTTTGCTTACCTTGCTTCTAGTTTTCTTCAGATCGTTATGTCAAACTCTTGTTGATGGAGCAAAACCTCTTTCTCCTTGTGTCTTGTTAATTGTGGCTGTTCCTCAGGTTCTGTTTTATCTCCACCTTTATTCCTACTTTTCTTTAAACGGTCTTCTTAGCTGGACTTTCTAACTTTGTTCACTCTTATGCCTGCTGAGTCACTCTCTATTCCTCTACGCATTATTCAAATGTGCTCCCTTGTTGTGTATCTTAGAGTTGCCTCTCGTTTCTACAGTTTTCAAATCAAATTCTTGCGATGTGTCGGAATTTCTCAGTGCGGGCTAACCGCATCTTTGTGAAATTCAACTCTTTTTAAAAACTCAACTTCTTCATATCCCCCTCTTCTCAAAAACACCTCCCAACCTTCCTATCCCTTTCGACGGCTCTAATGTTTTCACCTATTAAACAACATTAAATATTTGGACTGAACATAAAATTGAATTGTCTTGCGAGACCTCATATCCAAATCGGTTTGCTAAAAATTTGGTCTCTATGAAGCTGAGAATCTGTTCAGATTGCGTGAATTTTTATTCTGCTTAGTTACTCCAGTTATATAAGAGTCTTGTTCGCCCCTGTATTGAATAATGTTATCACATTTGGGGTGGATCCGGTTCCACCCTCCTTTTGGATAGTGTTGAGGCTAAGGCTAAGAGACTAATAAACTGTCCAATACTTTCTAATTCCCTTGACCCTCTTTCTCTGCGAGTTGATATTGGTGCCCAATCTCTTTTATATAGGTATTACAACGGCAGGTGCTCGAGACAATTGATCTCCCACATTCCTCAACCACTGCGTCGCCCTCGTAAAACAAGAGGTGCCTTACTCTCACATGACTATTGTGTGAATATTGGATACTCAAGGTTTACTCATTGTGGTGCCTCCTTCTTTCCAGCCACATTTGTTTTGTTGAACTAATTGCCCTCATCCATTTTTCCTGCAGTATTCAATCTTCCTCTCTTTAAGTCTCGCGTCTACGCCCACCTGAGGGAATTGCATTAGACAAGGGACTGGGTGAATTTACTTTCCTTTATGTTTTTTTCTTTTCATTCTTTTTTGTATTTTTGTTTTGCCCCCTCCTTTGGAAAAGGGCCCTGTCCGTGAATGGTGGCATCATATATACTATTATATTATTATAATATATATATATATATATATATATATATATAATAAATTACTAATAATATATATATATATTATATATATATATATATATATATATTAATAAATTACTGATTATAGTGGTCGTTCGTCCATGTGTGGCTCGGCAAAAAAATTTAAATTTTTTAATTTGCTCGCCGATTAGACTAAAGGTGGGCCACCACTGCTTTAGATACTCTGGTTGATGAAAAACTGTTATTCGTAAGTTAGGTACGTTATGTTAAAATATTACTATGACAATGTGGAAAATAACACTGATTTGTTAGAGAAATGATGAGTTTTTGTAAGATATTTACTGTGTTAACTGACGATGATGTGTTAGAAACTGAGCTTAGCGTTAAGTTTTTTGCTGGAAGTAATGCTAAGGTTTGCCCTAGACTAACATTATATTCTCTTTACATAGTATTTCCGGTCAGGTAATTGATCATCGTCAAAAGTGAAATTGATTCCAACCCTCATACGAATCCTATCATAGTCTAAGTCTTGTAATATAGCATCAATGACTTCATTAACAACCATATCGAATGATGCTTCAAGATCGTCATCGAAGACCAATGACTTCATTAACAACCATATCGATGATACAACAGGATCTAACGAAATGTGTCTTAAAGTGTTGATCATAAGAGCTCTTGATTAAGAATACCCCATCGAGTAGCTCACTGATTTATATATAACTCAGCTCTCTAATCTATACAGTGCTGTCAAATCACCTCTGTATGATGCACCGTTGCCAGACCTACCAGTTTGTTTAATAAATATAATAAGTATTGCATCACTTTATGCAAATGGATAAAGCATAAAATCATTTTCATGTTTCATGTTGAAATTTTCTGAAAGGGGGTGTGTGTTGTGTGTGTGATGTGTGAAAGTGTGTAGTATTGGTATGTTAGAGACATGCTTGAAAAAAACGTGTGACTAGGTTACGTTTTGCATGTAATGTTAGTTACTTACTATTGGCAAGTATGGTACTTTGTTAATGATAACAGTTTATTCGGGCTTAAGGTGTGTCAGGTTTGTCGTTGTACATTATTTTCTTAGTTCATGTTACATCATGTTAGCTTTATTGATGTGGAAACCTTATTACGCTAGAGTATATTCGTTGATCAGTATGATAATTAATCAATGTTGTGATAAATGAGAAGTTGAAATATAACACAGGAACCTTACCTCTACAACACCAACAACAATAACAACAACAGCCACAGCAACAACAACAACAACAACAGCTCGAACAACCTCGAGAATATATACCATTTTGAACTGATATGGTTCATTCGTATGTCGTATTCTTGTTTACTTTCTTCTGATTGGTTGAAAGAAAGAATCTCATTACCTATAAGGGTTGTTTATACATACGAATTTCGTCAGTAAGACATTTTTCGCTGTGTTGATATGATGACCTCTCGTTCTGCTTCTACAGACGTCCTCTTTACGAGGGTCTTTGTAATACCCAACGATGTATCATTTACATTTTTTCGTAAAACGAATGGAGAGCAATATATTACCTGTGTTCCAATTGGAGGTGCAAGTAATATACCTTTAATCATATCAGTTGAAGAATTCTTCAATATTATCGAAAGCCTCGAAGCTTGGATAAAGGCTGAGTATGTGTCATCTGTGACATCGTCTCTTGATGAAATCAGAGGGGACAGCTTGAGCGGCTATAATAGAATAGATGTTGCTTTCACTGCATCTGATAATGTTAAAAGTATTGATGTACGCAACTATTGGAAACCTAATGATGCTGTCACATTCATGCGTACGTGTATAGGTTTCACTGTTCAGACATCTGCAAATATAACAGCTTTGTTTACCCTCCGAAGGAGGGGTAAGGCCTCAGCCCTTCGGGCTGAGGCCATACTCGAGGACTTAATTCATATAGCTCATGGTGTAATCTACGATATTTACACTGAAACATATGGATTCCCGTATAATGCAGTATACAGAAATGCCCTAATAACTATCAGCCAGGATACGTTTACTTCTCGCTGGCGGGAGCGAGTGAGTGCTGTTGAACCGAAATATGCAGAAAAATGGTTTTGTGCAGCAAGTTGTATTTATGCTTACATTCTTTCGGATGGTGTTGAATCTCTGGAGAAACATATAGAACTTGCTCAATTTATACAGAATCCTATGTCCACCTGATTAGATGGTTTAATATATTTAAAAACTTATATGTATGAATGTATTTATTTATTTAATGTTCTTTTTATTGGAAATTATATGTTATACACTTGAAAACATGTTTTACTGTCCCCTTATGTACGCTTTGTTGTTTAAGATGTTGGGGCTGGCTGTTTATTCGTGCAGCCATTGTGTGTTAAGTATGTTATGTTCATAGTTTAGCTTTACAGAGAATAAAAACTTTACTTTGTTTGTCTTTACCCAATAGGTATTATGCTAGTGTTAAGTGTGGATCTTTGTTAAGGTTAGCAGTTTATTCTTGCTTAAGATGTGTCTGGTTTGCCTTTTGTACATTATATTCTTAGTTCAGTTGATGCTATGTTAGCTTTATCAATGTGAAAACTTTGTTACGTTAGAGTATACTCATCGGTCTGTATGATAATCACACCACGGTTATGGTAAATTTTTGTTACATATCAGCATCGTTAATGTAAAATTTAACATTGTTATGTTTAGAACACGCTTGACAAAGTTTGAATAAAGTTACGTTTTTGGATGTTATGTTAGTTACTTTAACATATATATATATATATATATATATATATATAATATATAACTATATTATATATTATATATATATATATATATATATATATATTATATATATATATATATATAATATATTATATATTATATATTATATATATATAACATAACATAGAAAAGAAAACAATCATAAGAAAAAACAATTTTAATATACATCTTACTTGATATGTTTTAAAACAGCTACATATAATAAAAAATTACAATCGTATAATTATATAAAAATATTTAATAAGATTGAGTTCGTTTAAGAAGGTTTAACATTTAACATACAATGTGAGCATTCGATGTATTGTTCTAAACTTCCAAGACCTTCAGTTGTGATATAGGTATAAATATCTCTTGCTGATATTTTCAAAGATTGTTCTTTGTACCCTGGCGATTTCATCTCTTTTTCATAAAGGAAGGTGAATTTTTCAAGGTTGAGCGCCTCGATAACGGGTGTTTCCTGTGATTCGAACACATTGTGCTCATCGTACATCGTATAGAGTATACCATGCGAGAGGTTAATAAGTTCGTCCAGTAAATCAACTTCATTCAACCTTTTAGATATTTCTTCGTGCATCTTGATAAACGCTGTAATATTTTCTTTACCACTTACACAAACACCAAAGGCAGTGGGTCGGAATATCCCCGTTGAATTAGGTCTCCACCAACCTACGTAAATCAATGGATTCAATATTGTTATGTAGTGAAAAAACAAGAGTTAATCTTTTTGAGTCACATTCTTCGCCGCCATTGATCGCAACTCCCCACGAATTTGTCACTGATGAAGAAATGTACTTTTCATTTATCCAAGTATTAACTTCATCGAACACCCGACTTAATTCTTCACAGGATAGGAATAATGGTCTGTTATGGGTGTAAGACGAATCGGAACAGGCAAAGTAACGTTCTCCATTTGTCTTACGATGGAAAGTTAAGTTAAGAAAAACTTTTGGATGCGATATCTTCCATGTTACAATATCGTTTACAAATTTATTATTCACGAGAGAAACCATTTTTATAGTTTTAAAGTCAGACAAGCAACTGATGAAGAGCTTCATTTGTCGCTCTTTTAAGAAGAATGTAATCCTCTCTCTCACAATAACGAAAGATGATGTAACAAACCAGTTTATACAATGCTAACCCTAAACGACAACCCTAACAAGAAGGATGGGCGTGGTTTATAACTATTGCGTAATGTTACTTTTTTTAAAAAAATTACCCTAAATGGGCTTTCATTTGTAATATAGTAATTTAGGCAAAATGTTTTAATAAATTGTTAAGTGCACCTGTTGTCAAACAAGAATCAGGTAGTATTGCGTAATGTTCGAGAAGTGGGGAGCGAGTTTGAACAATTATCTCGACTTGTATTTGATAACTCTACGTGGAAAACAGAACCACATCAGCTTTGGTACATGGGTCGTTCTGTATTGCATTGTTAGTTACTTAGTGTTGTTAATGTATGAAACTTGTAATGTTAGTCATTTATTCGATCATAAGGTATGTTAGGTTTTTGTCATTGTGCGTTATATCCCTAGTTCAGGATATGATATGTTAGCTTATTGATGTGAAAACTTTGGTACGTCAGCATATATTTGTTGGCGAGTATGTTGTTTTTTAGTGATAAATTTTTGTTTAAATGTTACTAGTAATGTAAAATAATAGTGATTATGTTAGAGAATCTGTGAAAAAAAAAAAGTGTGAATATGGTACGGGCTGTAAGCAACGTCAGTCAGTTACTTTCCTGTTGCCAAGTATGGTATTTTGTTAGGTTTGATGTTATACATTATATTCTTGCATCAGGTTATGTTATGTTAGCTTTATTGATGTGAAAACTTTGTTATTTACTGTTTTACTGTTTTAGTTTATGTAAAAATGTAAATTTTTTTACGTTATAAACATAAAAAGAATAAAATTTTTAGTAAAAACAAAAAGTTTTAAAGAAATAAAGTTAAAAATTAAAAGTTTTTTTAAAAAAAAAAAAAAAAAAAACTAAAAATGTTTTTAAAAAAAAAAAATAAAAAAAAGAAAAAAGTTTTTGAAACAAAAATTTAAGAAATAAAGTTAAAAATAAATAAAAGTTTTTTTTAAAACAAAAAGAAAAAAGATGTGAAAGGCAACGTTCTATATGTTTTTTGCTAGTTACTTCACTTTGTTAAGTATTGAACTTTGTTAATGTTAGCTGTTTATTCGTGTTTAAGGTATGTTAGGTTTTTCGGTGTATGTTATATTCTTGGTTCAGACTATGATATGTTAGCTTTGTTAAGCCAAAAACTTTGTTACGTTGGCATATATTCGTTGATCAGTATGATAATTAGGTACGGTGATGCAAAATATTACAGTGTTAATACGAAAATAGTAATGATATGTTAGAGATATGTTTGAAAACGTATGAATAGGTTACGTTTTTGTATGCAACGGTAGTTACTTTACTGTTGTTAAGTATGGAACTTTGCTAATGTTAGCGATTTATTCAGGCATAGGGTATGTTCGATTTGATGTTATACATTATATTGTTACATCAGGTTATGATATGTTAGCTTTATTGATGTGAAATCTTTGCTGCGTTAGCGTATTTTCGTTGGTCAGTATGATAATTACACAAGATTGTGATAAATTTTTGTTAAATGTTACTATGGTTCGTGCAAAAAATAATTAATGATATGTTATTTAGAGATAATGTTTGAAAAAGTGTGAATAAGTTACGTATTGTATGCAAATGTTAGTTATGTCACAGTTGTTAAGTATTGACTTTGTTATTGTTACTGCTTATTCGTGTATAGATAGTGTTAGGATTTGTGAGTTACATTATATTCATATGATTCCTATGTTAGCTTATTAATATTAAAAACTTTGTTACGTTAGCATATATTTCATTGATCAGTAAGATACTTACACAAGGTTGTGATAATTTTTGTTTTAAATGTTACTATGTTAATGTAAAAAACATCAGTGATATGTTAGAAAAAGTGTAAAGTTAGGTTACGTTCTGCGCCTCAATGTTAGTTACTTTACTGTTGTTAAGTATGAAGCTTTGTTAAGTTAACCTTTTATTCCTGTTTAAGATGTGTTAGTTTGTGAATTGTATTTATTCGTAGTTCAGGTTATGCTATGTTTGCTTTATTGATTGTGAAAACTTTGTTACGTTAGCATATATTCAATGATCAGTATGATATTTCAGATAAGGATATGTTAAAATTTTGTTAAATATTACTATGTTAATGTTAAAAATCCAAAGATTTGGTAGAGAAAAGTGTAAGTAGGTTCCGTTTTGCACCTCAATGTTAGTTACTTTATTGTTGTTAAGTATGGATCTTGTTACGTTAGCATATATTCATTTATCAGTATGATAATAGGACAAGGTTATGATAAAATTTTTGTAGATATTTACTATTTCAAAATGTATAAATATCCAGGATTTGGGTAGGGATGGGGGAGGGGTGGGTGCGTTTTGATTTAACTGATTTACAGCGTTAGGTATGTAAATAAGCCAAAAATTTCTTAAAGCATAACTTATTGAAAAAGAATAAAAATTGAGTTAATTCAAAAGTTGTTTAAAGCATATAAAACAAAAAAATAAATAAAAGTTCTGTTGTTATGTTATACAGAAGTATGACATGAATCACTAGATCATAGATGGGGAGGGGCGTGAGGTGGAGGAGGGTGAGGAGGGAGGGGAGGAGGCTCAAGAGGCTCCAGAGGCTCCAGAGGCTCTCCAGAGGCTCCTAGAGGGTATTTGATTTATATAAAAAAACGTAAATTTTTTAAGTTATAAACTTAAAAAGAATGAAAATGTTAATTTTGTTTTTTTTAAAAGTTTTTTAATTTTTTTAAAAAAATTTTAATTTTTTTAAAAAAAATTTTTTTTTTAATTTTTTTAAAAAATTTTTTTTTTTTTAAATTTTTTTAAAATTTTTTTTTTTTTTTTTTTTTTTTTTTTTTTTTTTTTTTTTTTTTTTTATTTTTTTGTATCGAGGATACATCATAAGAAAGATGTATACCAAGTTTCGTTGTCTACGCCAATATTTCAGTTTTGTGGGGCTGCCGTGACCCCCTTGGATGTGAACGGATATTAAACCCATATATGATATGCGGTACCTTATATGAATGGATATACCGAGTTTCATTCGTTCTAGATCAATATTCAGTTTGGGTCCCAGAGACCCCCATTTAGGTTGTGTACGGTTATTTAACCCATATATGATGTTTGAGACCTTATATGCGTAGGTGTAATACCGAGTTTCATCGTTCTAGGTCAATATTTCAGATTTGTGGGCTGGTCCCCGAATTTGGTCAAATCGGTCATTTTACCCCGTATACACCTAAGATACAACCTAAAAAGGCTGTATTTCGAGTTTCGTTGTTCTATGTCAATATTTCAGATTTTGGGGTGAGTACCCCGTCTGGGACACCCACAGTCATTTTACACCCGGGGTCATCTAAGATACATCCTCAGAAGGTTGTATACCGAGTTCATCATTCTATGTCAATATTTTCAGATTTGGTGCGCGGCCGGTCCCCGAATTTGGTCAAATCGGTCATTTTACCCGGATACATCTAAGATACAAACCTAAAAAGGCTGGCTATATCAAGTTTCGTTGCTTCTATGTTCAATATTCAGATTTTGGATGAGTAACCCCGTCTGGGGCATCCCACAGTCATTTTACACCCGGGGTCATCTAAGATACATCCTCAGAAGGTTGTATATACCGAGTTTCATCATTCTATGTCAATATTTTCAGATTTGGTGGGTGCTGGCTCCCCGAATTTGGCGCAAATCGGTCATTCTTACCCGTATACACCAGATACAACCGTAAAAGGTTGTTATATCAAATTGGCAGCTTTACTTACATCAATATTAATGTTTGGGGGGATCCCTTCGGGATGCCTAGACACCCCTAAACGGGTCTTATAACCTCATATTTCGAACTCTACGACCTCGATAACCCTTAAAAACACCCAAACATTGTTGTTATACGATTGTTTAATAATAACCAAAAAATTAATAATAATAATAATAATAATAATAATAATATAATAATTAATAAATAATATAATAATAATAATAATAATAATAATAATAATTATAATAATAATAATAATAATAATAATAATAATAATAATAATTATTAATAATAATAATTAATAATAATACAATAAATAAAAGTAATAATAATAATAATACATAAAAAAAATACGAACCGATTCGCATCTCTGTGTATGTTCTACCTATGAGAGCATTGTGCAATAATATGTCCTTGAAATGAACGTTTTGACGTACACATATCTCAGATTCTTCTTTCTTCTTCTTTCTTTCTTCTTCTTACTCTTCTTCTTCTTTCTTCTTTCTTCTTCTTCTTCTTCTTTCTTCTTCTTCTTCTTCTTCTTCTTCTTCTTCTTCGTCTTCTTCTTCGAGTCTTCTTCTCCGGTATTCTTGATTTCACTTCTAAAGTTTTCTCTTCTTCTTCTTCTTCTTTTCTTCTGTACTTCTTCTTCTTCTTCTTCTTCTCTTCTTCTTCTTCTTCTTCTTTCTTTTCTTCTTCTTCTTCTCTTCTTCTTCTTCTTCTTCTTCTTCTTACTTTCTTTAATCGTCTTCTTATTCTTCTTTTTCTTCAATATAGATAAAAATAAATAATAATAATAAAATAAAATAATAATAATAATAATAATAATAATAATAATAATAATAATAATAATAATAATAATAATAATAATAATAATAATAATAATAATAATAATAATAATAATAATAAATAAAACTTCAAAGACTGAAAAAGATTTCATTCATTCCGCCTATGCAGGAGTGGGACCGCGAGTAACGAATCGCGCCCGGAGCCGGAGGCGGAGTCGGAGTTGGAGTCGGAGTCGGAGTTGGAGTCGGAGTCGGAGTCGGTATTCAGAATGCATATGTTGAGGATGATTTTCAACTCAGATTCGTTTTCCCTTCGGGAAAACGAATCTTCGACGTAATAATAATAATAATAATAATAATAATAAATAATAGTGTAAGAGTGTGTGCACGCTCTCGCGCAATGACGTAATCTCGGCTATGCCGAGATTACGTCATCACGCTCAACCCTAACTCACGTTAGGCTTAACTCAATCTCGGATTTGGAAAGCCAAAAGGGTATAAACGAGGGCGTAGCGGCTACGCTCTCGGGGGTGACCCCCCTCTATATACATCCTACAGACTTGAAATTTACACGGATTCGTCCTTACCCCATATATAGATTATATTCCAAGTTTCAGACCTATAACTCTATTCCTTCATATCGAAAAGGGTGGAGGAGCGCAGATTGGTGCCATACTACTAATCTCAGCAATAAATACATTACCTTGAGGTAACTAATCTCAGATTTTTCTTTAGTAGGTAATTGAGGCCAAAAATTTATTTGCTTTCGGTGGCTCAGATATTCATTTCCTTTACCAATCTACTCAAAACAACCTTAAACACAAGTGTAATATCTAAAACTAATAGCTAAAACTATATTTTATTCCTAATATTTAGGTGTTAATTTGTATCCAATTTTTCTTGGAAGAAGTACCGTGTTTCTCTCTCCAAACACTATTTTTAAGAAGCTGGGGTTTGATTCTACGTCAGACCATTTTCCTACCATCATAAGTGTTTGATTTTCATTGAAGTGGCCGTAGTATACACAAAAAGAAAACTTTTTCAAATATTAAATAAAAATGTAAATTTGTGGGTCATTCCAATGAGAGAAGGTTTTTTAAATACTACAATTTGCTTGCCGAGGAGTTTAGAGAGATCAGAATGAAAATAAGCCTTCCTACATTGAATATATAGATTATATATTATATATATATATATATATAATATATTATATATATATATATATATATAATATATATATATATATATAATATATATTATATATATATATATATTATATATATTATATTATATATATATATAGTTATATATATATTCATCTTTGATGTTTCCTTCCAATTTCCTGTATAATGTTGTTTGCAGGCCTAAAAAATAATACCTTTCAAAAGTATAGTAAAGGCTTTCAAATAAACAAACGTTTTGTTCTTTTCTCTTTCTTTGCTACAAAGCCGAATAATTAATAATAATAAAAAATAATAATAATAATAATAATAATAATAATAATAATAATAATAATAATAATAATAATAATAATAATAATAATAATAATAATAATAATAATAATAATAATAATAATAATAATAATAATAATAATAATAATAATAATACTAAAGAAGAGTGATAATAATAATAATAAATAATAAAATAATAATAATAATAATAATAAATAATAATAATAATAAAATAATATAATAACTAAAGAGATTGAAAAATAACATTAATAATAATGTTATTGGACCATCTGGCAAAAGTATACGAAGGGATACTTGAAAGAAGAGTGAGGGCAATTGTGGAACCCAGACTTGGAGAGGAGCAGTATGGGTACAGGGCGAATAGAAGCACCACAGATCTTATGTTCGCCCTGAGAATGATAACTGAAGAGACAATAGAATACAACAAAAAGGCTTACATCGCATTTATAGACCTGAGAAAGGCATTCGATTCGGTGCCTAGGAAGAAATTGTTTGAGGTTTTAGAGAGAGATTACGGAGTGGGTGGTTACTTAAGAAAGGCTTTGGAGAGTATGTATAAAAATGACAAATGTAATGTAAGAACTGGATATGAAAACGAGAAATGGTTTGAGGTGGGAGCTGGCGTTAAGCAGGGAAGTGTATTGTCATCAATTCTGTTTGTAGCAGAGTACACGATAGAAAGGCAAGCCATCCTCGTGTAAGATAACGTTCATTCAGTAACAAGATGCCCTGACATGCTGGAATGAAGACGGAGAGAAACTGAGGAAGGTAGTGTTGACTTTTGGTAACAAACTGAGAGAAGCGGGCCTGTGCATGAACGTGGATAAAACAGAAATTATGATAGTAAGTAAAGAGGAGGGAGAGGAGTTGGTGGTGGAGGTGGATGGTGTGGTGATTAAAAACGTAGAGAAATACAAATATCTGGGGAATGTTTGGTAGAGAGGGAGGAAGCCTTGGAGATTGCGAGCAGAATTGATAAGTACGGGAGAACAGTTAGAGCTTTGTATCCTATCATCAGGGATAATGAGATTGGAGGGGAGGTGAAGAGGATAATATTCGAGAGCATTTTAACACCGGTTCTTCT
>JABUQX010099883.1:2500-20000 GCA_015478945.1 Trachelipus rathkii
ATATATATATATATATATATATTATATATATATAGGCCCACTACTCCTTTAAAAGGAAGTTATTAAAAAAGACATGGATATCGAAAAAATGCCGAACGGCTACGCGTTGAAACCCTGCAGTGTCACGTGCTAGCTAAATCTCCAATAGAAAGAGCGCAAGAGTGCCAAAGCTGCATTTTAATTTTTAATTTTAATTTTTTTTAAGGGGCAGCGACGGAAGGACAGAGGGGACGAAGTCCCCCCTCCCCGTACCGTCCCTTGCCTGATGGCCCCGAGAGACCCTGACCTTAGTCTTATACTTGCGAATATTTAAATCCTTATTGTTATACACTCTTGTAGTTTAACATATAAAATCAAACCATATAAATATATAATAAAGATAATTTAATCAGAACGTAACTATCTATTACTTCATTGTACCGCTTGTTCTTATTGGCCCATATGCGAAAATAAATCCACTCTTTAAAAAGCAAAATTGCTAAAAATGAAGAAATCTCTTAACTTACAGCATTAGCTATACTTAGGTTTCAGATATTTCGAAATTTTATATAATAATTATAAAAATATATCTATTGAAAAAAAAAAGTAACCAGAAGATCTGTGATAGCTTCGCACCTATAAAAGCAAGTTTTGTCATAATTTATAATAAAGTATACTATGGGTGTTTTTAAACTTTTTCAGCCTGAATTGAAAAAAAACTAGCCAAGGAATAAGCGAGTAGCCATATATCCAAATTCACATACGTGTACCATATTAATATATATATATAATATAATATATATATATAATATATTATATATATATATAATATACCAAATATATTCGATTCCAATTAGCATTACGTATTATTACGATAAGATCGATATACGATATATAATCAAACCCTATAACAAAAATATATCACCTCACCCAATAGTGGACATTAAAATTATGTGAAATGATGCTGTATACGAATAAGTATAGGAATTTATTTACTACTATAATATAATAATTCAAATTTATATAATAGATAGCAGTATAATTCGACTATAAGTCAGCTCCAGAGAGATGAAGTGAGCACTCATGAAAGTGTATTCCGAGACTGGGATTATATGGAGAGAGCGTAAATAAATAGTAGAAATGAGTAATGACTATATTCTATCTGTGTAAGACTATAACGACTTATTCCTGTTCCATTTCCTCAATCTACGAAGTGCTTATATAATGATTAATTACATAGTGTGTGTCTGAATCTCTCTCATACTCTCCTTACAAAACCGTCCTGCTTTTTGTTCTTTTTGCTACTGATAGACTTCTTTATATATAAAAATTATATTATAACCAGACTGGTAAGCTTAAGATAGCGCCTGGCCGACGTATAAGTAACAATTGCGTGATTTTACTGATGTCACAAAAAATTCCTGATACAGAGTACCGATACCAATATTGTATGAACTCTACAGAGTTGGAGTTGAGTTTAGTTATTAATTATTTCTTAGGTACGAATTTTCGGTGTGTCGAATTCACACATACATATAGAACTTGGTTACTCAACGTAATTTGATTTATATTTAAAATACTTTAGAATTATAAGTTGCGATAATTGAATTAATTTAATTTAATTCTATATATTACTATAATTTATTATAATAGTATGTTAAGGGCTGTATACCGCTTAGATGAGGAAGTAATCGCTAGTAGCGTTTAGCGAATATATATTGTAATGATAACAAAAATATATATACTTATTATAATTCATTCTCATACTCATACCACGATCGTTCTCTTAACGGATAAAAGTATCCACTACCCCTATAATAAATACCATAGATAATTATAATAGATATATATATATATTGGTATATATATTTTTAAAAACTATATATTGATATTTTACATGTGTTAATTATAGAAATATATATATATATATATATTAATATATTAAATATATAATATTAATTATATTAATATTATATAGTGATGGATAACCGTATATATAATTTCAACAAATCCTATATATAGGTACATCGTAGAATCTAAAAGAAATCGTAGGTATGTTTTATTTCTATAGGTAAATAATACGGTAATAATTGTCCCGGACAAAAAAAAATTTTATTGTGTACGCAACATATGTCTATTAATAGCATACCTAAATCCCTGTGTGTACCGCACATAGGCGCGTGGTAGTATACACAATACAAAATGTGAACCCATTGATAATATATAAAAAAAATATTTTCTCCAATTACTTTTATATATTTCAAAGGACAATGGTTGCTAAGTTCTGGCATTATGATTTTTATTTCAGTTCTCCTTAATCCATATTAATTAAAGAAAACTGGATTGAACGGCGCATCTTTAACGTAGAGCCTAAAATATCATGTTAAGATTTTCAGACAGTCACGGTAAGGCAGTCATTTGGCAATGTTTCGTTTAGTCATGGTATGGTAACATGTTTTGATAATATATACCCGTGAACTCGTAGTGGAGCAGTGATTATATTTGCCTGTTGTAGTTGGTAATTAATGGAGTTTATTGAATACTAATTTTGTAATTAATATATTATTTGAAATTAAATAAATTTTGTTATAATAGAATATTAATTAAACAATTTGGGCACCACTTATGAAGAGTCCAGATTTATCGGAATTAGGCATTAACGTTATCGAAAGTTGTTCGTCTCTCAAAATATCACCCTGGCATGCACACACACAGTGCCTTCTTATAAAATTACTTTAGGCACACCTCCTAGGGCCTGCGAAATTTATAATTGGAGAAAATAAAGTTAAAGGAATTTAAATAGAACGTTAAAATTTTCTGTTTAGGCAGCTTTTATTTCTATGCAGACTTTTGTACTTTTTGAATGTAAACCTTTAATAATTTCCCGAACTGGAATCTGTTTAAAACTTAATATTTCATTTTTGTATGTAAACTTTAAAGATATATATATATTATATATATATATATATATATATTATATATATATATAATATTATATGACTATAAAAGTATAATAATATTAATATTATTTAAAATTATCTATATTTCAAATGAATTTTAGATTATATTCAATAAATAAATACTAAATTTTTAGAATAACACATTGGTAAACTTAAAAATTGTTTAAAGGGACTCTAATAAATAATCATGGCAAGCAGTTACCAATCAACCAGCAAAGAAGGATCTATTCGTTCCAGACAAAAAGTATTGAGGGAAGTTAATGACATAGCTCATGAGATAGTCAATTGTCCAAAAAAACTAATTTTCAACCATTATGCAATCCAAATATCAAAAGAGGAAACCAATAGAGTGGCTTTACAACACAAAAATCTTAAACATTAAATACTAAGGCATCCAAAAGAATTAAAGGAGAAAGAAGAAAAGAAAGACAAGGAACAGCAGAAAAGGAAAAGATTCTCTTACAAGTAAACATTTCAGAAAAACTTAAAAGGAGTAAAACTGAGTGGCAATGTTCTAAGCAACCAACTTACATTAAAAACATTAATTAAAAACCCAAAATATGGCATATAAATGACTTTAAACCAAGAAGATTCCCAGACCGTATTGGAGAAATGATCGCAGTGGGTTTGCAACCATAATTTTCAATAGTTGAAGACATTGGTTTCATAATACTGAAAAATCATGTGTGCCCAAACTATGTAATTCCTTCAGAAATATATAAAAGAAAACTATTGTGAAAAATATATATGAATGTGTGGGAGAAATAAAATACAAGATCAGATTAATGCAAGGGAAAAATAACTTTCTTTTACCAAGAGGATGGACCCACTGGACAGCTGATTAATTTTTTTAATGTTAGCATATTTGTATGCGGAAATATTTTTATTTTCAATTTTACCCTTTTTTTTTTTCATTTCCTATCATATACTAAATTATAAATGTTGTGTTTCTAGGCACTCCTTTATTGTAAATACCATTTGTGCACAAAATTACCCTCTTTAAATGAATAATTAATCATTAAGAATTGAAAACCTTATGTCACTCATTAGTGCTATCATTAATACTGAGATTTGTAAAATTCTTTTTCTCATTTTCCCTTGTAGAATAGGTGGGAACAAGACAACATAATAAGAGTTTAAATGCTGCACTCTTCTATTTTAAAAAACCTATTTATTCCTTTTATCTAAGATTTAACAGGACCTTTGCGACTGGATCTCTCACACATCGGATGAAACTCGTTATTCTTTTCTGGAGGACACTCTTTTTAATTTTGATTTAAAGAAAAAGAAGAGAGCCCTCAAAATTTAATGCATAAAAAATAATTCATAATTAAGCTGATTGTGTAGTTACAATAATCGCTCTTAACTTTGTGTAATAAGGCGCACACGGTTAACCGCAATTCTATAATATATTCCTGCTAAATATATAAATTTCCTAGTTAATATATTATTAAGATATATAGATAATGCCCCACTACCTAATATGGCCTGCATGAGAGTTATGCAATAAAGCCAAGGTGAATATTCTAGCTAATTATCCATATGCTTTTTCACTTATCTTTATATACCAAACTAGTTCTGCTAATTGAAATTGATCATCTATCTAGTCTATCTCTTAATCGATCTAATCTATTATCTAATCTATTCCTAAATTCTATATCATCTATCTATCTATATCTTTAATCTTATCTTATCTATATTCTTATCAAATGTCACGAAGCTATTTTTGTTGTGGGATAACTTAATTATTATTATAATATATATATATATATATTATATTAATACTTAATATATAATTTATATATATATATATTAATTATAATATTATTATTTAATAGATGGGTATAAAATTTACAAATTATATTGAGCATGGTGTATATATAAGAATATATTATTACATTTTACGTTAGCTAAATTTTAATGATTTATTATCGAAATATATCGTGAAGAGTTGATCCATTATTTAATTTAGTGTGAGTTATAAACTTGCCACTGTCGTCTCTATGAAGAATGGGGATTGGAAGCCCGTTACCCGTTTAAAGAATGGCGTGAGCTCTGTCATTGACATATATATACTCTCTGCGTGGGTCTTTCTATGCAGATCTCTGAAAATCCGCGTAATATATATGAAGTGAGTAAGTTATAAAAAATAATGAGTATAATAATTAAGATAGTGAGGCATTTTCTAATTAATATGTAAAAAATTGATCTACGCAAAGAAAATTTGATTCACTAGTAATTATATTTCGTATTAAGTTGTAACTTAATAATAAAAAATATTCAATTTTATTTTTTAGTTACACCTACATAAATATATAATCGTGGGCAATCGGGCACCAATATTATATACGCCTCTTGGAAATCGGAATATTCCTCCGGCTAACATTTCTCGTGACTGGAGGTTTTTTATCCGGGGAATCTGGTCATTTTCGGTACTATCACGAGGCTTATAATCCAAGGCACTTCAGAGACGGTGTTATATTGGAATCGTCCCGTAATTGTTCCTAAGAGTGGACTTCTATATAAACTGCATCTTCTCCAATCATTATAGTGATAATTACTATATTAATTAATATTTTAAAAATATACTTATAAAACATTAATATTATATATATAATAAATTATCCTCAAATAATAAATAAATAATTATTTTATGAATGTATTTTTTAGGAATGTTTGCTACTATATAAATATAAATAATTCTATTAATAAATAATTATAAATAAAAAATAAACTCTTAGTAGAAAATTCCTTATCAATATTTGAGTTATTCATACTTATCGTTCGTGTAGCTGGAGAAATCACTGTCGAAAGTGTTATTATGAATTATTCAGATAGGCTAAGATATCGCATATATTGTACTATTATTAGTTTTTGAGAATCGACTTCTTTATATTACACGTGATTATTAACGATTCCCATTTTATATAATATAATACTCAAAAGTTGTATTCAGTATATAATAATTTTTTAAAATAAATATAAATTAATATAAACTCTAATTTTGACGTAAGATAAAAATACATATTTTATTATTATATCGATAAATAATATATAATACTCAATATATATTTACATAAAAATAACTAATATAATTATTAATATATATTTAATATATATATAATTTATACATATATTCATAATATTATAATATATTAAATATATATATAATATTATATATATAATATATATATATATATATAAATAATAATTAATATATTAATATATATATATATAATATATCATTATATTAAAGTTAATATTATATATATATAATATATATAGATAATATATTATATATATAGTTTATTAATCATATATTAATTATATATAATATATATAATATATAAGACTTAAAAAGTAGCCAAATAATATCTACTCAAGAATAATAAAAAGACGCAGGATATAACTTTATTCTAAGAAAAAACGGTAAACGACGGAACACGCGTTAGCGAGTGGGAAATACCAATATATATATAGAGATACATCCTAGCCTCCGTATGATAATAAATATTCGGCATTTGGCATATTATTCATATAATAACACATAAAAATAGTAAATATACACAAAAAACAATCATATTATATATATATTACAATAGCTACAGCGAAAGGAATACATTTTTGGAATCCTGTTAAAATTTTAGTAAGGAAAATGTAATTAAAGAAAATACCCAAGGGTATACCGCACCGATAGTAGGAGTCGGGGTCTCTTCGGCCTTCCGGGGAACTACGGGGTAGGACTATTTGCCCCCCCTCCGGGGAGGGTCTCCGGAACCCCGCATGTCTGGGTATATTTAGGGCTGTCGCGGGGAGTCCTCCTCCGCCCCCCCCACAATAACGGGGGTATGGAAAACGTCCTCACCCCCTGGATTTCCCCGTCCGGCTCGAAAGCCAACGCTCAAACTCCTAATAGCGACGAGAATATAATGTAAATACCCTTTTTACAATTATTAGCAATCAAAGCGATATTAATAAAATTTCTCGTTCCCATTATAATAGAATCGATAGAAGAGATATAAAAAAAAATAACGAATATATTTAATATAGAATAATTTTATATCAGACCCCACTACACAATACCCTAAGACACCATTCCGTATTAGTTAATGTATCAATAGATCGCCTCAGACTCTGTGACAATTTTTTTTATATCCCTCCGAAGGCTGTTCCCAGTGTCTCCTGCGTGGGCGTTAAGCTAGAACGTTTGTCCTCTTATATATTATACGGTTACTCTTACATGGACCTACTATATGTGAGATACTCGCACCGGCTATAGTGATATAGGGTATAGGTAATATAATACTTTACTCGCTTATACCTATATATATATATATATACATT
Source organism: Trachelipus rathkii (assembly GCA_015478945.1). Classification (NCBI taxonomy): domain Eukaryota; kingdom Metazoa; phylum Arthropoda; class Malacostraca; order Isopoda; family Trachelipodidae; genus Trachelipus; species Trachelipus rathkii. The sequence goes on from JABUQX010099883.1 coordinate 9,784, forward strand.
ATATATACTATATATATATATAAGGAAAATCAAACCACTCACTTAGGGCCCTACTCTTACCATGGGCCGTTCATACTCATGCTTTCTTTACTGTTCTCAGAGCCCTCGAGCTCGAGGGCATCGACCGCTACTCCCATATAGCGTTCTAAGAATCGTCGATTTAGGCCCAATACCCTCCTGAGTTTTCCTTGACAAGTGACTATGATCAGATTTTGTCCAAGTCATGACGGACGATTGTGATAGCAATATGACTTTTTGAGGGGATAGATTATAGCTGTTGTGAGACAGCAAAAAACCAGGAACAATTCAACCTTTACCATATGGTACTGAGAGTGATATTCGGCCTCTAAACAATGCCGACCTGAGTTCCCAAACTTAACATATACGATATAATTTGTCCATAGTTTATTTTTTTTTCATGTAAATTGTTTTCAAAGACCAGCTTTAATTATCCTCGAATTTGTTAGTTTCAGAACCCTCGGAATGAAACCTAGCTTGATTACCCACCTAGAAAGGGGTCCCAGACGAAAGATGAAATGCATGGATGCATAGTACAGAAGAAGAATAGGTTAAATTTAAAGATGACGATAAGGATTATATTCCAGAGGAAATCATGAAATCGGGAATAGTTACTTCATACATGAATATGGAGACTACAGTAAACCACATATTAAAATTGCGAGAATTATTTACCATTTAATAAAAATACATCGCCCTATTCTATAAAAGCTTCTAGCTATTTATAATTACTAATTAGATACTGTATCACTATATATATATATATTAGGACAACCACCTAAAATATAGTTATGCTTCAAATAGTACAAATAATATTCTTCGCACAATTATACGGGGTGGATAACTACACGTGCGTTAGCTATTTTCACCTCTCTGCTGCGTCGATTCCAAAACTACTTGGATCATTGGTTTTCCATTGATAATTAGTCCTGAACTCGCGGAGTGCAAACACTAACTAATTTATCGTAGAACGGCATTCAAATTGTGCTTCTGTACCCTGGTACATGTTTTTCGTTGCATTGTAATATATGTCATACTTACTTATACTACTATTCATCTCTCATACTCCTCTCTTCTACATCTCTTCTCACTCATCTCTCTACTCTTCTATCTCTAACTCTCTTTCTACACAAATACACACGCACACACACACACACATACATGTAATCTTGTCCATATTAATAGCAGATTAACTCTCCTTCGTATAAACTATACTACTATGCTACACTAATCTATACTATATCGTCCCTGAATGCTTCCTTTACTGATGTATCGTGTGTTTCATACTAGTGTACATGCGATCGTTTCGACCCCTATGGCCGTGAGCAGACTCACTTCATTTCTGACAAAGTATCCTCTTGATTCGTATCTCTCTATGCTATGGTATACATAAAATAAACCATTATATATTTTATCTGTCAATGACGAAAACTATTATATATCATATTTTGATTTGAGTTTCATTTTTTCTACCGAAAAGAAGCTCACTCACCAGAAAATTATATCACATCTAATCTTTCCAAGAACTGGTAACCCTTATCACTGTACGTCATAAATAAATGACGTCACAGCAATACCAAGGTGCTGATTGGTCTATTTCTTCAATCACAGGTTACGCGGGCGATTATACATCGCGATAAGAGAATATATGTACAAAGTCAGGTTGATATTAGTCTGTCAGTGCATAAAGACTGCTCTCAAATGCGTTGTGATAGGCATAGTGCCTAATTTTATTATGTTGTTTCTTTAAGTTCATATCTTGTTTTTCTTTCCTTCGTTCTTCATATATATATACATATATATAATATATTATATATATATAAATAATATATATATATATAATATCTATATATAATATATATTAATATATTAATATATATATATTATATATATATAATATATATTATATATAAATATATACTATATATTATATATTATTATATATATATATATATATATATAATATATAATATATATTATAATATTATAATATATATGTTATTTATTTTTGTTTGTAGGTGTGTGTGTTTGTATTATTATTATTTACACATACACACACAGCACGTACACACACACATTAATTATAGATAATTACTTAGTACATTTCCTAAGCAAACTTACGGTTAATACTTATTTAGCAACATAAACGTTATTTCTATAACATGGTGCATTCCGTGTTCCGTTTTTCTAGAATGTCGTATATAGGTCAACTAAAATTAAATAAACCTAAATAAGGACATAATGAAGGATTGAGGAACAGGCAGCTGCGTAATAATTGGAGATACTGATTATTGAATGTTTAAAACGAGGAAGAAGCAAATAGTTGTTTCGAAAATGACACTTGATGAAACTATGAAAGAAAACTGTTCCGGATGAGTAGTTGAAGACAGTGAAAGCCCATGGAGAGCGGTGGGATCTATACATTTTACAAATAGCAGAGAAAAGCACATCATAAACGCAAGAATTGGTGAATGGAAATCTTAAATCAGAGCGAAATAAGTGGCATAATCTATTATGATAACTTGTGGGATCTTAACAGACTGGTAATTGCCGCGGGTGTTCTACAATTAAACGTGATCTGCCTAACTAAGAAAGAAGCGGAAATGGTGTTAGAGTTCTAGAGACATTGTTGTAACGCTGCCTTCAGCTGACTCTCACTGAAACTTTCTCCTTCCTGAAATAAGTTAAGTGGTGAACAACAGATGTACAAAAATACTCCTCAAGAATATGTTTATAAAAACTATTTTCCCATACTTTACAAACACACAAGAAAAAATACTCTCATGCCAAAAACATTGTCTGCATAAGTGAAATTATTATAAGATAGGAGATATGATAGCAAATAGAAAGATAGTAGAAAAGAGCCATGATATAACTGAGAACTAAATTATTTTTTGTTGATCCACAGTTCAGAATTTCCTCTAAATCTAAAGGTATCTCAGATGTTAAAAGCTAGGAAACTGACTCTTTTAGTATTTTACTAGGACAAATTCGCAAAATTGCTAACACGTAGAATCAGAACAGAAATCTGGGTCCCGGAGTCAGATAGCTTCAGCAGCTCTCGAAGAGACTTCATATCTCTATTGTAGGATATCTTGTCAGATCAATGAACGATGAAGTAAGGTCAGACTTTGGACAATAATAATAGGACAATTATGATAAGCTAATGCGGAAAAGCGAATCGAAAGACAATAGATATATATCATTAAAAAGAACACTTCAAACTCTTAAAAATCACTCCAGAAAAATACTATAAAGTAGAATTTTCATAACTATGTGATAGATGAAAATAAATAAAAATCGACTGGAATATCAATGATTAACAAGTTAAAGAATGGACAATCCCTAACTATCACATATAGAGTTTTTGCAAGTATGCAGCTTTACACAATATTACAGCTTTGTCTCATCCTAGATCAATAGTATGAATTGTTGAGGCTTATCTTCTTGGACTTTTAAAAAAAATATAATAATGACTGGAATTGTCGTAAGATCATTGCTCAAGGAGGAATATTCCATTTTTGAAGTCAGCTCTCATGTGTATTACATCGCAGCGAGTGTGTTCTCATTAAATAATCCTTGGAGTCTATGATTCAATATCATGCCTTAGTCGGATGTTCACAGAGAATTAGTTTGAGAAAATTGAGGTGAGTAATGTGACTTTTTTTTTTTTTAAAATAAAAAAATCTGTTTTGAATAAAATCTGTATTACATATGTTGTTCAGGCAGTTCATAGTTCAAAGAGGAATTATTTTAAACTTTAGGCTGAATCTAAAATATGTTTGCAGTATTGTAAGAAAATATAAAATTAACAAAATTATATATTACCATAATATTGTTAACTGGAGAAGTTTATATATTCGTTTTATCAAAGAGGATATTTGTTTAAAATTTAGGAAGTGTAGTTATGAATTTATTCATTTGTTAGTATTATTTCTCAAAAATTTTTATTTCTATATTTAAAAAATGAAAAACTCTGCTCTATTATAAATTCTAGGGTAATATAAGATGCTCTATCATTTTAAAAACAATTCATTTTTCGTCATATCACTCATTAATAAAATTTTTGATGGATAGGATACTATAATGATTTTATTGAAGTACTATTATGTAAATGAATAAGGAATATTAATAACATAGGTGAGAGTCAGTGAGAGCTGAAGAACTTATGAGGCTAGGTAATTTAATAAAAGACTTAGGAGCCGGTGTCGGAGCTGTAGCCGGAGCCGGAGTTCGGAGCCGGATCTGATGCCGGAGTCGGAACCGGAAAAAAAAGATTTACCGTGACACGTGACAGCCCTTGATGTGGAAGATGACGCCCTTCCGTAATTAATAAGTGCATGAGCCAATAGTATGTCAACGCCCAAATTGAGGTGGCAGAGTTACCGTTAGACAATGTAGGCTTGATGGTTTGGTTCCGGTAGGTAAGGATAGATTAAGTTACTATATAACAGTGAGGCAATTAGTTAGCGAGTACCCGTATAATTGATGTTATATTGTAAGTTTCTATATTTTGTATCAATACATTTGTGTGGTTGCTATTTATGTAATTAAATAATGCTGAAATATTCCCCATTAAAAATATTCATTTTAAGGGTAAAACCTCTCAATTTGATGGATATCTAGGTTCCCCATCTCATATGGGGGACTTCCCGTATATTTTCTGTATATCTCTACTAATGTGAATTTCATCCTTCTGAGTCATCATTCCCTTCATCATTCCTCGGTCATATGTCATTCCATGAATTGAGTATATAGGGCAATCAAGTTGATGAGGGGATATGTCTACAACTCATAAAGACTCTCTAAATATATGAGTAGGGAAATAGATGTGGCTTTTAAAGACTTTATATTTACCTATAACCCATTACTCAAAAACCAGACAATGGTTCAATCACTGGGATCACTCTCTAAATAATCAGGTGCCTAAGCCGACCATACAGGAACAGCCTGTATTTGACTCCGTGCACCAAGTATTTAGAATCTAGAAGTGATGGCCGATTTACAGAAAGTCAGAACCTAGCCACTGACTTTGGGGATTTTCTACCATTCAGAAACTCCAGAGCCCCGAAGACGTGTCTTATCGACTTTAGAAGCCCGTCGTTGCCCTTGGAACGCGCTGCCGTCATTGAGCCAAAATCCTCCGGAGTTGGGGCTTGACCAAGTCAGATGGTGTCATAACTTGGTCCGGAATTCGCAAACGGGTTCCCCAGGCCTTAAAAATCCTTAATATGACGCCTCAGGCGTCAAAAAAGTACCAATAAATTAATGGCAAAAGGTAACAAAATTTTTTTCTAATGACGAATGTTCAGGGGAAATATCCCATTCTGTCTGACATTTGGGTTGAATATTCTGTTCTATATTCTTTCAATTCAAACTCTTTGACATTGTCAGATTTTAACTTATAAAAATCGTGTTACCGGAGTTCTGCCCTACATTTTACTTTTTTTAATGAAAAAGAGAAGTATGAAAGGCTTAAATTAATATATATATATATATATATATATATTATAATGGAAAATAATAGAAATATAAGTAATATATATATATATATATATATGATAATAATAATATATATATATATATATATATATATATATATATAATAGATAATATTATATATAATATATTATAATAATATAATAATTAATATTAATAAAATATATATAATATATATATATATATATATATATTATATTATATATATATATATATTATATATATATCCGTGTTCCAATGTTCTGCTAATGTTTTTTAACTGTGTAACTTTAACACGGTAAAGAATGTTTGTTAAAAGAAATAGTCAATACCTGTTCCAGGGTTAATGCACTTTTCTCTCCCTACACCCAATAAATGTCAACCCTGCACCCAATAAATGTCAAACATTTCTTTTATTATGACCATCTGTTGTTTTTTATATAAAGTTTAGCCTAAAAAAGGGACGCCCTGAAGCAACTCACGTGCTCTGTGAGATATCAAAGATGCTTCTTTGTTGTTGTACTTCTCCTTTCCTACAATCAGTCAATGTCAAAGAGTCAATTACTTTTCTTTTGTAATGAACACCCGTTGTTTTTCTTAAAAGGTTAACCCTAAATAAAGATTTGCCCTGAAGCAATTCAGGTATTCACTGATGCTAACGAAGCCAATGTTTGGTATGACCCTCATGTCCTTATTATCATGATACACCCATATTAATACATTATTTCCTACTATTTCCTATTCGTTTTCGTATTTCTTATTTTTCTTCTCAATCTTAAGCCGTTATCGTATTTTGTCTTACGCTCGATAAGATAAAATCTTACGCATTTTAAGAACGGTTTCGTGCCAAATCAACGCAAATGAATTCTTATTCTTATAAACTTGTTTACAAACATATACACAAATCAAGCTGTGTGCTGCAGAAATAGAAACACTTTAGGGTGGCTGCCGCTATAACAAGTGAAATTAAGCAGCGAAATAAGGATGATGTTTCAGAATACTTTTAGATTTTTGGAGACTAATAAAACAAAGGAGGAGAGATTATTGCCCTTTCTTCCTTACTCTTAAGGTAAATTTTCAGTTTGTAATATATATATTATATATATATATATATATATATATATATATATATATATATATATATATATATATATATATATATATATAATATATAATATATATATATATTATATATATATATATATATTATATTATATATAATAATGTCAGCCTCTAGAAGAGCCACAATCCATATCTCAAAAACTACAACAGCTACCAGGAAAAGGAATGCATTGCTGGAATGCTGGTCCAATTTTAGTGCGGAAATGTAAAAAAAAAAAAAAAAAAAAAATTAAAAAAAAAATTATATTCTAATAAACTACAATAGCTTACAGCGAAAAGGAATACATTTTTTTGAATCCTGGTAAAATTGGATAGGAAAAGTGTAAAAAAAATAAAAAAATAAAAAAAAAATTTTGTAATAATATAGTAATTGATTAGAGGCCTATTTAGAGACCTTTTATGCGTTACTCGTTAAAATAAATAGACTTTCTCTATTTAAATTTTGCTTTTTTTTTCATTAACTAAAGGAATACCCCAAGATTAAATCGCAGATGGCAGGAGTCGGGTCTCTCGGCCTTCCGGGGAACTACGGGGTAGGACTAATTCCCCCTCCGGGAGGGTCTCCGGAACCCCCGCTCTTGGTATTTGGGTGTCGCGGGGGGTGTCCTCCGCCCCTCCTTTACGGGGTATGGAAAACGTCCCCCCCTGTTTCCCCGTCGGCCTCGACGCCCCCTAAATTGCCTTTAATAACCTTTTTAAACAAAATATATATTATATTATACTATGTCAGCACCCCCCCCAAAAAAAAAATAGCCAATTTTATGTTTAATTTTTTTTATTTATTTATTTTTTTACATTTTCGAACCAAAATTTTACGAAGGATTACCAAAAATGTATTTCCATTTTGCTGATAGCTTTTGTAGTTTTCGAGATATGATTTTTTTTTTTTTTTTTGTTTTTTTTTTTTTTTACAGTTTCCTCGGTAAAATTGTACGATCCCAGCAATGTATTCCTTTTTCCGGTAGCATGTAGTAGTTTTTGAGATATGGATTGTTGCTCTTTTAGAGGCTGGCCCTATATATATATATATATATATATATATAATATATATATATATATATATATTATATATATATTATATATATATATATATATATATATATATATATATATATATAATATATATATTATAATTATATATTTATATATATATAATATATAGATATATATATATAAATATATATATATAATATAATATATATATATATAATATACTATATATATATATTATATATATATATATACTATAATATATATATATATATATATATTCAAAAAAAAAAACAAAAAAAGTGAAATCATTGTAACAGATCTTTTCATCAAAATTGGCAAAGCTGAAATTTAAAGCCATTTTTATTAAAGAAGCATCTTCAGGTGTCACAAATTCAAACGGGCCTACCACGTAGTGAAAACATTTATCATGCCTTTTTTAATGAATATTTTAAGGATAATTAAAATTGTGAATATCACACAAATATTTGACACAATCTCATTACTTTTAAAGTCATTAATAAAAAAAAATTGATTCCATTGTAAAAAAAAAAATAAAAGAAAAAACATTTCATGACTGTTTTCTGTCATCATTTCCTTTGTTTACATTTTTAGTAAGAATATAATTTTTCGGTAAGATAGGGGAAATAGCAATCTTACGGAATTTGTCAAAATTCTTACGTGGTGAGAATATTCTCAAATTTTTCTTAAAATTTGACAAAACGAACGGTTTTTTTGAGAACGTTCTTTATTTTTCGTTAAAATATTGCCAAAACGAAAGCTGCTTTATTTTGCTTCTTTCTTATAATTCTTGGCTTACTTTTTCTTTCAATTTTATTATTATTATTATTATTATTATTATTATTATTATTATTATTATTATTATTATTATTATTATTATTATTATTATTATTATTATTATTACTATTATATCTATTATATCCAATTATATAAAAATTACATAAAATTCAACATTATATAAAGTTTATAAAAGGAGGATAATAAAGCACGGTTTTTACTTTTTTAAATTTATTTTAATAATTGCATAATGCATTTAAATTTTAAAAGGTTTATATAAAATATATTATACAAAAATACATGTCAATTTAAGCTTTAATTTTACAAAGGATATATATAATATATATATATATATATTATAAATATATATAATATTATATCATATATTATATAAATTATATAATATATAATATACTATATATATAATTATATATATATATATATCAGTGCGTACAGTTAAGGGATAGGCTGGGTAGGCATTGCCTATCTTAGTTTTTAAGAACAAATTAATAATTAAGAAAAACAAATCATGAAATAGAAATATAATTAAAAAAAGATTATATGAAATTTATTAGACAGTAGTTTTAAATGAATATAAAACCAAAACTGAGCTATTTATGCTTTGCCTCCCTATCTACTGTTTAACTTGCATTATAACATAGGCGTAGCTGGAATAAAATATATCCTATACTTTCTATGTATTTTAGGGGCGGCAAGCCTCTCGCTCGCTCATCGTACTCTGCCATAAATAGTTTTTTTTTTAAATTTTCTTTCTAAACCGTTCCACTTGCATTTTAATTAATATTATATATATATAATATATATATCATATATATATATATATATTTATCTATTTACCTAAATTTATATAGATGAAATAAACATTTAATATATATAGATTGTATTAATCATTCACCAAAGTCGACCAATATTAAAAAGAAGTTACCCAAATTAAAAATGTTCTTACCTTTAACCATGGGCCAACAATAATTATTATAATATATATATATATATTATATATAATATATAATATAATATATATATATATATATATATATATATTATATAGATATATATATATATATATATATATATATATTATTATATCTTTGCCTACCATGTGAAACGTCTAGCTACGCACTATATAATACTATATATATATACTATATATATATATATATATATATTATATATATATATATATATAATTATAATAATATATAGTATATAGATAATATATATATATATATATATATATTCTTAGCTTATGATCTTTCTCCCTACTAAAATTATCTTTTGTTTCTGTTACTGTTCCTCTGAAGAAACAGATTTTCTCGTCTTTTTCGAATTTTTTACAACTTCTCATGAGACTGTTACTTCTTCCCATCCAAATGCTGAGGTCCTCTATTTAGGGGATTTCAACGTACACCACAATGAGTGGGTCGGCTCCACTTTTACTGATGCAGGTGGGGAGGAGGTCAAGACATTCTGTATTCCCAACGATCTGGCACATTTAATTAGGGGAACTACTCATATCCGAGATGGTATTTGCTAATTCTTGAAAACGCTTGACTTCTTACGTTTCACCACTACCCCTTCACGATATAAATACATCATTTTCCCTCCTATCGGCTATTCTGACCACAATCCATAGCTCCTAATTATAATACTTTCTCTCCACCACCTCCACCTTGTGCTAAATGTAATAAATCTAATTGGGGGCATTGCTACACTTCTTTGTTAGCTACTCGTGGAATGTATCATGTTTTGACTCGAAGGACTCTTCGGTGTCTGCTGAAAAGGTAAGGGAT
>JABUQX010099883.1:27500-30660 GCA_015478945.1 Trachelipus rathkii
GCAATGTATTCCGTTTTCTTACTGTAAGCATTAATAAGTTTTTAGATACATATGACGGACAATGAAAACGCGGCCATATATATAATATATATATATATATATTATATATATTATAATATATATATATATTATATATATTATTATATATTACGAGTTTATATATAATATATTTATATTTCTATATTTGTCCAAAAATATGTATATATATATATAATATATATATATATATTATATATATATATATCACACAAAAACAGATTAAATGACCTAAATAAATATTTTTTGAAAATAATTCTTTTTTATTAATTCAAAAAAATTTAAGCAGTTTAGGGTTAATTTTGACATTTTGAAACTTTGCAGTGTAAGTTCTGGGGGTCACATAAATATGTAATCATTACAATTAAAAAATAATAATAGTAAATGAAATTTTCGCTTCGAAAATAAAGATATTGTTAAGAAAAGGGCCTAAACTTTTCAATAATTATCGATCTATTGCTTGAAATAAGTAAATATTTAAAATAATTTGAAATATGGATAATTTGAAATAATATTTTTAATGAAAATGTTGCGGGAGAGAATATCAACGTTGATTCTACAATACACTTATCTGTGCTTTAATGATGAAGAATCTCCAATAGAATAAAAATTCAATATGTAACATGAAATAGCTGATAATGAAGCAGATTTGTAGGGAATAGTTTACTGAACAATTAACATCTTGCACTGACATTGTGATCTGAATGAAACGTCAGTACAGAAGCGATAATTATAAAGGACAATTAAAAAGTAATCGTATAAAGGCATCAAACATTTTTAGTCCATATTTGAAAAGACGAAATGCGATCAGCATTTAATAGAAGGTAAAGATGAAGTAAGTAAAAGTTATGAAAGATTATAAAAACGAGAAGCCTATACTTAATGGAAGGTTCCAGGAGATACCTGAAATAAGAACAGCCATTGCTCTTAATTTAAAATAAATCATTTTAGTTTGAAATAAAAACATGACTAAGTAAAGAATTACAAATCATTCTTCGTGACATATACATATGCTGCTTGTCGCGTGGAACTCTTAATAATATACAATTTATTTGTTATAGTTATTTTCGGTGAGTTATACTATCATGCAGTAGTTTCCATTCTTTTTTTAGTGGCGCACCCCCATGAAAAAAAAATAGATTCCATGCACCCCTATCCTTTCTGCTAATATATAGTATTTGGTTTCTTATATGTATATTATATATATAGTTAGTAGTATATAATATTAAGTTAGCTACTTATATAGTATTATATTATATATATATATAGATAACGTTACTTTTTACTTCTCTTTAGACCTTTAATATACTTTATATAGATTTATACTATATATATATATATATAATATTACTAAAAACAATTTGAGGTTTTTCTTCACGCTTGCCGCGCACCCCCTGGTATTTCCAGACGCACCTCCAAGGGGTGCGCGCACCCAGTTTGAAAACCACCGAGTTGTAAAAACACAAGTCATAAAAAGTTTTGCATTACAGGTTAAGAAATCTTTGGTGAACCTTCTGTCGTTATAGCTTCATCAATTGATTATGCCTTATACGATGTTCAGATACCAATCAAACGAAAACTTGTTAATAATTTAAAACCAAAGTAATTTTATGCTGAAAAATTCAAAACTAGCATCGTTTAATTTACAATGTTAATTTATTTATTGATTTTTATTTTACAGAAAATGCCAACTAGCCAAAACGGTTCATACCAATAAGTGGGGATAAAAATAAAAGGACCGAATGAGGTGAACAGATGAGTTTAACAACAACTCCAAAGATGATTGATTACGATTTTTACGAGGCAAGTATTTATTTCAATTCATTTTAATATGCTTTTATTTCTTGTTTTTATGTACGCCATACGAAGTTGATGAACTATTTTTGTTAGCTTATTTCACTCGATAGATTTCAAAGAAAAGCGAGGAAATCACTGCATATTATATAATGATATATATATATTATATTATATATATATTATATAGTATATAATATAATATATAGTATACTATATATATATATATAAATATATATATATATATATATGATATAATATATATATTATATATAGTTACTAAATAAAAAAAAACGGTCCTATCCTAAAGGTTATCAAACTTAATACTACCCACCTATGATAAACTGATGACGAACTTCCACTATTACTTGGATTATTAAAAAGAACTGGTACTTTTATTTTATTAGCTACCACTGTAGCTATAAGATGATCTAGGGAGTTATTTACTACTTTAAATAAATGGGAGGGGAATATACACCTACTGTAAAATCCCAGGCAACCCTCCCCGGGCCCGGACAGTGAACCCTGTGTTCTCTTCATGGTTTCTATTCCCTTTCCACCTATGTTCCTCCTACAGAGGAATCCACACTAATCCCTTTTTTCCTTTACCTATTTAAATAATCTCTTGGCCAAATACGACCATCCCATTACCTGTAATTTAGAAACAATTAATTAGATAAAAGCATAGACAAAGTAAAACATATACATAGCTTTATCCAGAAAAAGACAATCAGTCCATTGCAAAAGCGTGCTGCGCTTCTCCTACAGAACGTAAAGATGCAGTAAAACCAAAGTTGCAGCCAACATGTATGGAAGTAAAAAGAACTATATAAAAATCAAATGAGTACATCTTATATCTTTCCTCTCCGTCCGCCAATTCGCCTCGACCAGCGTAGCGCCTTTTTTCGCCTTCTATAATATTCTTGTTATACCTTCTTATATCAGTTTTCTTCTTTTTTGGAACACATCGTCCAACTGCTCCCTTCGTGCTCACCCACACTACTTTCGTTATATCACCATCTTCTATATGTTCCTTCATCCACACGACATCCACTCTCAAAGATTTGCTCATAACTGGTGTTGCAGAATAAACAGCATTCTGAAGCGTTTTTACTGTCCAGTATACACTCACCTTACTTTCAACACTCACTCCATTATCTCAAAAATATCTCTCCTCAAGTAGTTCACACACATGCCCATTCCGGTCGTTGCTGGCATTGCGGTCCGTCAACTGGTGTCAAGCCATCGCTTCACCTCAGAAGTAGACCTTGGGCCACTCTATCGATATACCACTTTGACCTTTCCACACAATAGACATCTATTTCCCTGA
>JABUQX010099884.1:0-7500 GCA_015478945.1 Trachelipus rathkii
AGACATTATATAAGAGAGTGTTATGATGACGGAAGCGTAAGCTATATATAGTACGATGCTGGCAGAAGTGAGTTAATAGCCAATCAAATATTGCGGATAAAGTATATCATAGCTATTGTTCTTTCTATTGCTTTTCACACTACAACCCAGAACTTAAGTCATAAAGTAGTAAATGATTTGATCTATCTACATATTCCTTTTTCAGTGTAAAACTTTTGCGAATAATCTTGGCTGCTAGACGGTACGATTATCAAACAAGGACATTATCAACATTCACTCCAATGGTTATAATCAGAATCACATCGCAACTGTTCATATATTTTTTACGCAGAGTTCGGTCATATGAGGACAGAATAGGAATGCCAAACTTAATATGTCAAATATATAACTATTTTTCAGAGTCACACAACTTCTAAGCTATGCCGGATTCAACAGAAGGATGAGTGGTATTCTTGTACACAAGCTAACAAAGTTGGATCAGAGTGTTTAAGGAGCATCATTTGTACCTAAAATGATGCATATAAGCATTAGATACAATCCTATTCTAATTGAAGGAAATTATCTGTCACATATATAATAAGAGAAAAGGAGCTTTTTAGTTGCCTTCAGCTGCATTAAGTAATCTTATTATATTAATATTACTTACATGGCTATGATATTGATCGCGTAATACTCTGGCTGCGATGTTAGAGCCAGTTGTATAATGCTCTCTCATACAATTACCACAAGACACTTTGGATTATAATCGTACAAATAACCTATACTGCATGCACATTTATAACATATTGTGAGTAATGTATTAAGGAGCCATCGTAAAAGGGTATGAATAGATAAAATTAAATGATATATGTAACTGTTCGTCAAATAATCGCTGAGTATATTATACTATACTGGGACTTAATATTATTATAATATATTAATTTGTAATCTATCTCACTAAATATTAACTCAATCACGATATATATTAGATATTTGGTAGTCACAGCAGCAATTGCAGCAAACATCTCAGACTAAGAATCTACCTAACGTGAGTTTTGGTAGATAAGATCCTTTAATATACTCCGTATAACTGGATTATATATACATCATTCTTTATTGGAATTAACATAACAGTTTTATACTGAAATACAATACACTCCTCTGTCTTAATTAGTCTATTGTACATACACCAAGTTTTTTAAATTTAATTTTTAAAAAAACAAATTAATTTTTTTATTTGGTTTCGGCCATATTTATTAAAGGGGCAATTTGCTCTATGAGTACGAAGTTGATAAACTTTGGGAGAGTTACTTTTTACTGACGTGTCTCGAGTCAACTTCGAGAGGGGATCTTGTGGAAAATCCTCCAAAATAGACAAATAAGAATATAAGGTTTCTTTTACGTTGCCATGCAACCAGTGTCTTGGAAGCTCTAATTATGCTTTCTTGGAGGCACAAAATGAAAATTTCCTCCGGTCAATGATCCTTATGAAAACTAATGTTTCGCAAGAGAATAACCTGAGGTTAATGTAAAATTAGTTCTTTATAACATTTTACTAACATTATTTTACATAGCTAATCATAGTAACTCTTGAATTATCTTTATTACATTGTCTGCTTTTGTTTTTTCTTTCTCTTATTGAGGCCGGCCTCCTGTGCTTCCCCCGTAACACCGCGCCTTAGTAGTATTATATACTACTAATATATATATAATATATATATATAATATATACTACTATATATTATATTATATATACCATATACATACTTATTCACATGCTTAAACTCATAAAATTTAGAATAACAAAAGATCGAAAATGTAATGAGTATATTCTATTCGCTGATTTTATAATAGAGGTATTTTTAAATAACCTATAACTTTGACAGAGGCTCAATTAGAATAGAATGACTAGAACTTATCGATACTCTAATTTGGGTAAGAGGAACATAAGAAACTTAGAGTAGTGAAGAGTCAAGCACATTTTTGTTTTAATCGACGAGAGGGTGGTTGAAAACCTATATATCCAAGTCTAAGGGAGACACTACAGGAGAAATTTACACCTTTCTTTTTCGAATCGTTGCGATCGAAATAATATGAGTTTTTTTGATGTAATCATAGAAAAACAAAATTGAGCTGGGTTTTTAAAAAAAAAACACAACAAGAACCATAGACAAAACACATCAGGAAAGCAGTAGAAGCAATCTTTCAAGTAAAATTCGTAGAGAGAGAAAAAAAATCAAATGAAACTATAGAGACTGTGATATATAACTAGTATGCGTTAAAGGGTTATATATTTATTATTAAACGTGTAGTCCTCAGGTCTATTTATGATGTGTAGATCTAATCTTAGCTATATTAATATTTTCGCTTTAATTGTTGACTACAAAAGTGGTAGTGATGGAATTAATTATAATCTTCCATATTTCTCAATGAGCACGCTATATGCTTATTATATAGGTGTTTAATCGTTTGTTACACTCTCTAATAGTCATAATTATTTATTAATTAATTATTAATAATTATTGAAATAAATTAAATTATAATATTGTAAAATTTTTGATGCAATGTTTAGGAAATTTAGATTTTATTAAATTAATATTTATTTTCTTTTAAATAATAAAATTATAAAATTTATTTTTAAATATTAATCTTTTAAAATTAATACGGCATACAATTATATTGTCTAGTTATTATAATAATATTCTTTCTTTTATAATTAAATTAAAATATAATATATATATATTATATTTAATATTATAATATACTATATAATATATAAATAATTAATATTATATATATAATATTAATATAATTATATCATATTATATTATATAAGTTATAATATATATATAGGTATATGATACCTATATATATCACTAAGTATAAATATATTATATATAATATATATAATTAATATATATATAATAGGTATAAGTATATGGCTATATTCGGCAAAGATATGACATGACATATATATCTATATATATAGTATATAATAATTAAATATATTATAATAAGTTACTATATTAAAAATTTTAGAGGTCATGCTACCTACCCTAAAGTTTAGGAATAGCTGGACATACATGATTTTTGTTGCTTCACAACAATATTGATGTTACTTTAAAGTATTTACTATTAATTATTTACTGCTATTTATTCGTATTTTATATAATAATTATACTTTACTAGAAAATATGAACTTATTGAATCGATAGATCTAACTTAGATTTCAAAATAATTCATGATTCATTAACGATGTATAGGATGGGTGGTTGGTAATATATTGAATAATGTTTAATGGATTTTAAGCTGATATTTAGGGATACTGGCACTGATAAAAATAAACAATCAATATTAAGAACATATTAGAATTGGAGTTGGTATGTAAAACACGAACAATTTTAGTAAATAATAATGTACTCGATTTTTTTGTGAAATTACATTCAGTCAAAATTACGAATCGATTTTGATTTTATTGATAGAATTGTCAATTAGTAGAATTCTTATTATTATGCTCCTTACTATGATTTTATTTTTTTTGTGGTGGAATTCTAGTGTGGATTACGGATTTACTGATTAACTGTTTTAGGGTATGTAAAACGTTTCAGTTACAATTTTTAGTAAAAATATGACATGAATCCAATAGATTGTCTATAGTAGAACTCAATAAGATCATTAGATCAATTTGAATAATATTATTGTATTCAATAGATCAATAGATCACAGAAGGGGTGAAGAGGGCTTTTACTGATTTACTAGTTTAGGGTATGTAAAACATGCCAATTTTAGTAAAACATTATGCTGGAAATAAATAGATCGATAGATGCAATAGATCAATAGATCATAGATCACAGAAGGGAAGATGAGGGCATTTTGATTTACTGTTTAGCTGATTTACTGATTTAGGGTTTATTTTAGCTTTTCTTTAACTATTTTCAGTAGAAAAAAAATACCACCTGAATAATAGATCAATAGTTAATAAATCATCAAAAATTTCTTTACTATTGTTAACTTTGATATATTTTGTTTTTAATAGATTTTACCTTATATATCGATGATATATCTTGATTTATCTTTTGAATTTTATGGAATGCAGATCCCCCTCCCTCTTTTGAGAGATTTTATCTTAAATTATTTTTTATCGTTTTATTATTAAATTTTATATTTTGCTATTAGTGAGCCAATAATTTATGTTGCCGGCTCGCTTTGCTGCTTATAAAAGCAGAAATACAAAAATAAATATATAATACAAAACATATATATAAAAAAAAATTATAAAAGATAATAAAATATTAATATTATATTATAATTATATATAATTACATCAAAATAATAAATTAAACATCAAAGTTTATAGAGACTGATTATGAGAGTGAGAATAAATAATGTTAGTGAGCAAGTTAAATTCCATATAAGATAAAATAGATATTAATCATAAGAATAATATATAAAAAAGAATAAAAAGAGAAAATATAATTGAAGAGGATATCATACCTAATAAGAAAGGTGAGTACTAAGTGGGGATATTATTAAATAAAAAAATTAGAAAAATTAATAGAGCAAAAAATATGCAAGACTAATTATACTTATAATAATCGTATGTTATTTGAATAATAGAATACATGTTAAAAGGCTCGGGATATGGATATACAGGTGTAAAAGATGGCCAAACCTTTATTAAAAAAGAGAATTGCTGAAGAGGGCTGCAACGTAAAGCAACGAGGAGGTTAGATTTTTGGCTTTGAGATAAGAATAGGCGTGAAGTGTCTAGATAGGCCCATGCGGTTCTTAAATATCATTCATTATTTATTATTTAATTATGGGTTGACTGGGACATTCTAGAGGGGCCAATGCAGCTTCTTGATTATTATTTTTATTGGTTGACTGGGAACAGTCAAAAAGACCATGCGGCTTCTCAATATTATTCTTATTTATTCTGAGTTGACTGGGACATTCTAGAGGGGTCAATGCGGCTTTCTTAAAATTATTTTTATTATTAATTATTTGGTGACTGGACAGTCTAGATAGGCCTATGCGGCTTTCTTAAGTATTTTCTTATTTATTATTTGATATTTATTTAGTTTCAATAGGACATTCTAGAGGAGCCAATGCGGCTTCTTAATTATTGAATTTTTATTGGTTGACTGGGAACAGTCTAAGAAGGAACATGCGGCTTCTTATAATATTATTCACTCACACTCTCTATGATTGAGCCATGGGACTCTAGAGGGCACAAGCGGTTTCTTATTATTAATTTTTAATTATTAATTATATATATTATTATTGTTGACTGGGACAGGTCTAGATAGTGCTTAACTTTCTTTAGTATATTCTTATTTATTATTTTTATGGGGTTGACTGGGACATTTTAAGGGCCAGTGTGGCTTCTTAATTATTTAATTTTTATTGGTGACTGGGACAGTCTAAACGGACCATGCGGCTTCTTGTATTTTCTTATTTTATTATGGTTGACATGGGGAATTCTCACGCACGAGGTTAAATGCAGCTTCTAAATACTATTCAGAATGAATAAATGAGGCACGCTCTCATTTTGACCTCTCTAGAATGTCAGTCAACCCATAAAAGTAAATAGAAAAAATAAATACAAGAAGCGCAGTCGGTCCTTTACTTGTCATGTCTTTTTATAAAGAATCAATTATTAAGACAGCGCATTGGTCCTCTGGATACACATAATGAAATAATAAGATAGGAATAATACTTTTAACAGGAGGACCTGCCAAGACTGTCCCAGTCAACCAATAATAATTAATAATTAAATAATGAAATAAGAGATGATCAAGTTAATTATGTCCCAGTCAACTCATTAGAAATAAGAATAATGCTTGCGAGAAGGTCTTTTTAGACTGTCCAGTCGACCAATAAAAAATTATTAATTGAAAGCCGCATTGGCCTCTAGAATGTCCGGTCAAACCAAAGTTTTTACATTATTGTAAACTTTGGTAAACCATAAAATGAGAATTAGGTAATAATTATTTAATAATAATAATGTAATTAATGAATCGGCATTTATAATTAAGAAGCCAATGGGCCTACCTACAATGTCCCCAGTCAACACAACAATAATTAATAATTAAGATAATAATTAAAAGTCGCATTGGCCTCTAGAATGATCCCAGTCAATCCATAATATTAATAATAAGAATAATAATTCCATATTCATGGGGCTATCTTGACTGTCCCAGTCACTCCATAATAATTAATATTAAGAGTAATTTATTCTTAATTACTAATATGCGTTGACTGGTGACCAGTCTAGATAGGCCGCGGCTCTGAATTAATACTGCTATATTTATTAATTTTTGTTGTTGAAGCTTTTCTTGTAGCGATGGCTTCTTAATTATAAAAGCTATTCATTAATTACATTAATTATTATTAAAATTAATTACTTAATTCTAAATTTTTTATGGGTTGACTGGACATTCTAGAGGGACAATGCGGCTTCTCAATTTTAATTCTTATTGGTTTACTGGAACAGTCTAAAAGGACCATGCGGCGGCTTAAGTATTATTGTTATTTATTTTGTTGACCTGAGACATTTTAGAGGATTAATGTAGTATGGCTTCTTATTATTATTTTAATATATTATTATTTATTGGTTGATTGGGACGTCTAGATAGGCCCATGCTTCTTAAGTATTACTTTTTATTATTATTTAGATTTATGAGTTTGTACTGGGACATTCTAGAGGGGCAATGCGTTCTTCATTATTATTTTTTTTTTTTTGGTTGACTGGGAAAGTCTAAAAAAGGACCTATGCTGCTTCTTAAGTATTATTCTTATTTATTAGAGTTGACTGGGACATTTCTAGAGGGGTCAATCCGGACTATAATAATTATTTTTAATTATTGATTGTTATTGGTCGACGACAGTCTAGATAGGTCCATACGTCTTCTTAAGTATTATTCTTTAGTTTATTATTTATTTATAAGTTGAACTGGGACATCTCTAGAGGGGCCAAATGCGGATTCTTAATTATTGAATTTTTATTGGTTTGTGACTGGACGTCTAAATATTACATGTGGCTTCTTAAGTTTATTAACTTAATATATTATGGGTGTAACTGGGACATTCAGAGGGGTTCATAGCGCTTCTAATAGTTATTCTTAATTATTAACTTATTATGGGTTGACTGGGACAGTTAGATAGGCCCATACAACTTTGAATTATTTTCTTATTTATAAATTTATTATGGATTACTGGGACATTCTAGGAGGGGCCAATGCGGCTTTTAATTATTATTCTTATTATTGTTTGTCATCATTGTTATAGTAAGGCCCAATGTGGATTTTTATTATAATTACTATTTACCATTATTCATTAATTATTATTATTATAAATTATTCTTAATTCTTAAATTTTTATTGGTTGGAATGGGACACTCTAGATTGGAGTCTGCGTCTTCTTACTGTCATATTAATATTAATACTAATATAATATATATGATATATATATAGTATTAGGTATAATATATTAAGTATTAGTATATAATATATATATATA
>JABUQX010099884.1:10000-25000 GCA_015478945.1 Trachelipus rathkii
TATAATATTACATGAGATTATAGTGGATTGATATTTTATATATCCGCACCACCAGTAAGGCCGAACTGCATGGAAGAAAGAGTAACAAGTATTTTACATTATGCTATTTTGATTATAATGTTTGATTGTTCGATCGGACAGAGAGGCTACTTTTTGTACTATATTTAGAAAAAGAGTCTTGAAATATATTAATAGTTATAACGAATTTAAAAAGGCATGATAATGGCTTTGTTTTTTTAAATGCGGAGCTTTAGATTATGGTTATAATGCCACTAAGGATTCATTCTTGACGCACAAACGATTAAACTAACGGCCCACGAACTTTAAGAAAGCCGTCTCTAAAAGATAATAGCCAGACTCTAGCTTTGTGATGACATGTTTAATTTACGTTTTATATTGTGATATCGATTAAATCGTTTATAGTTTAAAACTTCTCTAAAGATCTTTTAAATTTTTTTTGAAACTAAAGGAAACTAAAGAAAGAAAATACTTAAGCAGTTAAGCAATAACTACCATATTCTACTGGAATCACTGAATAACTGAATAGTTATTAGTGACTATTTATAATTGATGAACCTTATTATTTTTAGTGCCATATGTCATGTGACATGTGCCATGTGACATATGATAGATAAGAAGGAGTTGTGATTCTCAAGAAAGAGGAAATTAAGCTTTAATTTTTGGTTAAATTTTATACATGACGATTCGGAGGAGGACGAAGGAAGAAATAATGTAGGGAGAAAGAAAGTCAGCTTCTAGGGTGTACGGGAGAGGAGGATAAAGGATGTTTATTTTTTTTCACGGCATTTAAAAAATGTTTTGTTTGAAGTAGAGATATCGGTCTTCTCGATAGTTAAGAAAAATAAATCGATTAGAAATATCTGGAAGGAAAGATGAGCTGCAAAAATATCGATTATCGAGGCAAAAAAAAATAATCCATATTTCAATATTATTGGTATTTTTTGCCATCCTAGTACTGTGCGCTATATTATTGCATAACAGAGTAACAAGATTCAAGGTCAGTTTTTTTTATTTATCTAAATGATTTTTATTTTAATAAATAGAGAATTATATATATATAAAAAGCCTATATGACTTTTTTAACATTTGGAAGAGCTGTAATTTTATTTTTCTGAGACATTAAGACAGCGATCATATTTGCTTGTTTTTTATGCTTCAAGTTTTTTTTATTTGTTTTTTTTGAAGTAGGATCCTACTGCTGATATTTATAATAATACAGGACATTAGAAAGACTTCTTACTTACGTATTACATAAGAAGTCATCATTATTAAAGTGATTGTGAGATATTATAATTAGTCCAAAAAAAGAAAACAGCATAGTATTTTTTATCATTTCCAGTACTCATATTTCCATTCTATTGAAACTATGAGCAGTTTTATTTTGTTTTTTTGTATACCTCAAACACTATCAAAACTGGGAAATCAAACAATGCAAATCTTATAAAGTATATAAAAAGCGCATTTTATTAAAGCTATAAACGGAGAGATCGCATCATCAAAATACATGAATGTAGGATATCCTATAAAAACCTTAAAATAACGCTATTAAAAACATCACTTTTAGGCTTTATTTTATTTGTGTAGTGATGGATGAAGAATAACCGTCGAAATGTGTTTCACTTGTCAATTATATTATTGGATAATGTAAGTGGCAGAGGGGTGGTCACCCCAATTTTTATAAAAATTCACAGTAGATTAATATATAACTTCAAAAAATAATAATGAAGAATAATGAAACGAAAATCGTTGCTCTCTTTAAGAAAAAAACGAAATGATTTGAAGTTTAGGATAATGGCAGTTCGAGTGTTGAAAGTTGGTTGAAGGCATCCCCCTTATAAAAAACTAAAATTATGACATAATGTTTTTTATTATGAATCCTAATTAGAAATTAGAAAGATTGTGTTAAGTATACATAGATTTTTTCTGTGTATCACTAACAAAACTTTCATTAACCTAAACTGGGGTGGAGAGGGCCTGCAAATGGACCTATACCTTGTGATAAAATGAATAGTCTATGGAGTTTTAACAAACTTTTAGAGAGAGGCCTGTAATTTTATTTCTTAAAACGAGAGGCATTGAATTTATATGGTGAGTTTTCATTAGTTGTCGTTGCTTACTATAAATATTGAGTGTTTTTATTTATTTTTTATTTTTTTTTTTTATGGAATAAGTTTAAGAATAACTGCCTGTAGAGAAATTTGAATAAAAATTATCAGCTACTCAATCTTCTACAAAAATAGTAAAAGAAGAATAAAAAGATAAAAAATTAAAGTATGTGCTCGCTCTCTTGTTAGGAAACAAAGTTTTTCGCATCATAAAAGTTGTTACAAGAAATTCAACACATAGACTTGTTCGCAATATTTGGATACGATTGCAGGTTAGGTTCATTATCAGGCGCCTAACTTATGAGTCAGATGAGTTTATGATAGTTTTGTTAGGTAATAACACATGAAAAATCGTATGTAGAATTACAAAATCATTATCATAAAAACTGGAACTAGGGATGCCAAACGACACAGCGAAGTCACATCACTAATTTTATATAATAAGAAATATCTATTGGGAAATGTCAGTTAAACACGTTTCAGCAGGCTGTAACCTTTTTTTCACGCTAAAAGAGGAACTGCCCAGATGTTTCGTTTTCGACTATTCTTCATTATGATTTTTTTAGAGTATAATCCTGTGTTTCAAAAAAAAAATTTCGTTTTTTTTTAATAACAAATCATTAATTGATTTACAACGGTCACATTTTGTAACCATATCGTTATCATATCTCGGGCGCTAAATCATGTTTTTTTTTTATTCTTCAGTTATAAAACTTTTTAGAGCCTATGCTGTAATTTTTATAAAATCCTATCTGTTAGAGGCAGTTATGGAAAGTAATTATTTGTTTTTTTTTATATCAGAATTATATTTTGCTTTTGGTATGAACCTAGTTTTTTTTTCTGTTATTTTTAAATTTCACAAATTTTTTCTTAAACACGATGACAAATCGTTTTTAGGAATTTATAGTGTATTATTTTTTAAAAATATGGAAAGATAGTTAGGCATAAAACTCCGATGAACCTCACTTATCATAAAAAGATCTTATTCTGTTTACGAAAACAAAATGGTTTTCCTTCACAAAAAAATTCTTTAAAATCTTTGTGTGTGACCACTTTTTCCCCCATGTGGCTCTTTATACACCCATATGTCCCCTCTGAGCGCAGTTTCAATCAGAAAATAATTCCCTAAACTCCTTCGCCTCCTCGCTCATAGCTCTTACCCTCAACAGAATATCATCTGTTGATACATAGGGAGTGTCCCGCATTTTCTCTATCATAATCTATGTCTCCTTAAATAAGAGGGACCAAACTGTGCACAGGTACGGCTAATATTGGCCTAAATGGCTATTATACAGTTTACTATACAAACTTCCTGCTCCTGTAAACAAAATTGTGATTAGTAATACCTACATCATATTAGCCTTATCCTTCTTCCAAACACTGGATTAGCAACTTTCAATTACTGTCATAATCAACACATAACCATTTTTTTCTTGGTCGACAGACTCATAGCGGAAGTGAACCCAATTCAACATTGATAGTGTTAAAACTTTTGTACTATTTGGGTTAACACTGATTAGGCATGAGAAGAGCCTTACAGGTGTAATACATATTAAATTCATACTACCACTTTAGATACTGGCCTCCGATGTAAGAAGTTTATCAAAGATATTTTAGAGAATCTCTATACATCCATCACTATTTCTTACTGAGGTAGCCATTTGGTATCATGCTGCATAAAACTATAGAAGACTTACATTTAGGCATCCTGGTCTAAATACATTATTTAGGTATATTATAAGAAAGTGAAAAATGAGTGGCCACATATATTTATTATTATTATTATTATTATTATTATTAAATTATTATGTATATTAATATTAGTATAACTGGTTATCTTTTTAATATAATAAAAAGTATCAGTCTATTTGATAAGTACGCTGCCAGCCCTAAAATTACACTAATATTTAATACAAGTATGTTTAAAGAATAGTTTATCTATTTTGGAACTTTAACAGCTGCAGCTCTTTTTGGTTTAGTAGTTATAGTGTCTTTTTGAGGAGAGTTATTTTTGTGTATAGTTTGGTTATTAATTTGTGAGTCCTGGGATCAAATCCTCAGTAGGAATTTCCAATGGGTATAAGTTGAATAAAATATATTTTTGGGACTGATGTCTGTCCCTGCGAATTGTACAGTCACATATCTTTATAATTCTGTTCATCATCAGTGAGGAAAGTCAAATAATTCTGCCAACTTTCAAAAATTTTGGAAAGCTTACTTGATTCATTAATGCAAAACCAAATTCCCCCACACAATTTTAGGTGTTTTAGGTGATATGTTTAATATGCTGCTACTTCTAAGCTTTACTCATAAACCAAGAATTTTCATCTCCAATATTATTCTTTTATAACCTTTAAAAGATGGGACAGATCATGAATGTAGTCCAAATTAGTCTTATTCAAACCATATTCAAATAAATTTTGATTAACAATATTAAATACTTAAGTTGCAAGTAACGTTTCACTAACTGAATGCTTAAAAAAGAAGATTAATTTTATAATATCGCTGAACAACATATTAACTACAAAGATGGTTTAATTAATCAGAGAAAGGAGTCTTCTGTTGAGCTTACAAAAGTTAGTGGATGGGCATTAATAGCATGCATTATTTCTTTCACTATAGTGGAAAACTTACTTACAGAAATTGATATACGGTACCCTTGAGGGAGGTATACAAGTATTTTTTTTATTAACCCCACAATTTTTTCATTTGAAATCCTTGTTTACAGCATGACTAGTCAGAGATAAAGAAATTCCTGATTGAATATCTAACCAACCATTTGTTGGTTGAGAATCTTAACTCAAATTAGTTTCAACCTTGAGATGGTATTAGTCAACTTATCACAAAAGTCAATAAATTTTCTAGCATCTATATTGGATTTTATATTCACATTTGCATGTTTCTGAATTCAAATTTTTTTAATATTTGCAAATGTGAAGACAAATAGTTTTTTTTTATCTCACAACTTTAAGTGTTTATCATTTTAAAACTTTTATAATTATTGTTAGTTCAAAATTTTCTTATCCAACGCTCTGATCTAAGAAAAAGGGCATTCTGCTGGAATCCAGTTTTAGCCAATTACAAGAATGATCTCCTATTTATAATTTATTGTCGAATTTCAATTCTTGATCTACATTCCTGATTAATACGTCTTACAAAAATGTCCGTTTTTCTAATTTTGTTGATCCGTTACATACATTGGTATTCTTTTCATCCCGTCAATACAAAAATTGGTACCCTCTCTGTATTATTTTTACGAGCTCTACGGATTTGCTCCCCTTCAACATTGCAAGATGAATTGAGTTTTCTTTTTGCAACCTTTAAAACTTTACAATATCCTTTATGAATAGTCCAGTATGGTTTAGGTTATTCTGAATCAATTTTAGTTTAAATTTTTTACTGAGCTTTATATTTCTTTATAAATTACTTTATAAATCTTTTAATCTTAATTGTGTTTTAGGCTATCAAAACAGGAAGGTTTTTGCCTCGTTCTGAGATATTTTTAATAAGCTAAATTTTGAGTTGATTATGGATATTAAAAGTGAATTTGAAATCAAGGATGAACTCTTTGAAAGTTTAGAAGATGTCAGAAACAATGGTCAAAGCTTTGATGAAGACAGCGTCCAGAGTTCGAAGAACAGGTATAAATAATCATATTATTATTATTATTATTATTATTATTATTATTATTATTATTATTATTATTATTATTATTATTATTATATAGCTAATTATGATAGTTGTAATAATTATTGTATTAAAATTAATTATTATTAACAATTGTTTTAATTTAGTCATGTTTGGGGCTCAAAGGACACAACTGTGTTGAAATTTATGAAAACCCCACTCAGAAGTGTTAAAAATTTACCCCCTGTTGCTTTAAAGGAAATTTTATAAATATTTTGAAACAAGCGTTTAAATATACTATATATATACAATTATATATATATATATATATACATGTATTTTCTCCTATAAATCTGTTTTGTATCAAAATATAAAAACGTTTTCTGCCTATATATATATATATATATATATATATATATATATTAAACAGTAGATGCAGGTAGCATCAGCAGTCCGCACATTATTAAAAAGATCCGCATCCGCGCTTTGCCTTTTGGATGATTATTGTCGAGATTTGATTAAGAATTTTATAATAAAAATACTTAAGATGAATCTGAAAATGGAAATTAAACTGAAAATGAGTTTAAGGCAATTCAAAAACGGCTTGATATTCCATATCTTATTATCAATGACGCTCAACTGCGCTGGAATAGTACACTTCATATAATGGAGGGAAAGAATGGTATTGCTCAAATAACCTCTTGCTTTTACGCCAGTTCGTATTTTAAAGTTAACATTCTTACTAATGTGGCAAATGACATCAAATCACACTGCATTAAGCCATTGAAACCATTTAAAGAAATTAAAATAAAAAAAATCAGTGTCTTTACAGCTTTTGTCTTCGATGTAATACCGTTAATCTCAACGCTAAGGAAGCATTTTGAACCATCTTCTAATGAAAATGATGACGGTTTAAAAAGAATGAAAGATGTAATAAAACTAGAGCTAGAAAAATTTGGTTCTATGGAAATTATTGACCTTCATACTATTGCAACTTACTTAGATCCCGTTATAAAAGCAAGTATTTTGTAACATAATATTAGAACAAAGGTTAAAATACGTCTCTTTGGGTTCTGCAGTTTGAAAATATATAGCCCTATTAAGGATAAAAAGCAGAAATCTACAGAACCAAAACCCTTCTACAAATAAATCAATAACAGATTCACTGGAATAATTTCTGACCCAGTAGTGATGAAGAAACACACTTATCTAAAGATGTAGTGCAAATGATTGAAAACTATCACCAAGAAAGAAAACGACTAGATACAAATGATGATCAATCAGTTGGTGGAAAGTTAAGAAAAACAGAGTACACCGCAGCTAGTACACCACCAAGGAGGAAATACTTGCCTTGTCACAACTAGTGTTCAAGTGAGAGAGTATTTTAGCAATGCTGGGCTAATATATGATGAAAAGAGAGACAGACTCTCAGCAGAAAAGACAGAAAAATTGGTGACTTTCTCAAAGAAGCACAACCTTCCTATATTTTAATTTCAATACTAGTGCAAAAGTATATAATCCATTGTAAAAATCTCTTTCAATAGGCTGGAGGTTTAGGAAAGAGATTACAGTGGGGTCTTTATTTTAAGTTGGAGTCCAGTGGCATTTCCCATGATAACACAATTATCTTATTAGATTGTGGCTAAAGCTTCGAAATATATATATATATATATATATATACCTCATATATATATGCTATATATATATCTGCCTGCCTATTCTACCTACTATCTGTTATATATATATTAAAATAACATATCTCTGGATATTAAAAATCAAACATCCGCATCCGGGATACAAAAATAACATCTGCTGCATCACTAATATATATGTAATAACATATATATATATATAATATATATATATATATATACCATATATATATATATATATATACTCAATATATATATATCTTATATACCTATATATATATACTTATAACATACATATATATATATAATGCGATTAAATATTTATATAACTATTACAATTTGTAATTTTATATATAACTACCAAATATTACTAGATAGTTATTATTATTATTATTATTATTATTATTATTATTATTATTATTTATTATTGTTCGTATTATTATTTATATTTGTGTATTATATTATTGTATAAAAAAGGATTTTGTTTTGAACAGGAGAAACAGCCTTTGACACTTTCCACTGACTTGCTGGACATCAAGAAAGGATTGCCAGAGGCAAGGGAAACGTGGATGTTACAGGGGAGACACCTCGCAATCACATCAATGTATTATTGACAAAATTTATCCATTAGATCCAAAGTCAGGTACATGGAGAGACAAATATATATATATATATATATATATATATATATATATATATATATATATATATATATATATTTCTATATATAAATATATATAAAAATATATATATATTAATATATATATAAAAATAAATATAATTTATATTAATAAAAATAAAATAACTAATTTAATATACATATATACTCTACTATTCTAACTCTTATATATATATATATATATATATATATATATATATATACTATATCATATATATTAAAGGATATTCGCGAATATTGGTAAGTGACCGATTATTCGACCAAATACAGGAATGTTACGGTATTGACTTTTGCCGGAACTATTCGAGGCGAATATTGGGCTTTCAACAATAAATTACGTCAACATAAGGGAAAGTTATTTCAATTTAAAAGTGAAATTTTTAAAATATTTTCAAAAAATAAAAATATAGCCAAATTTTTGGCAGCCAACATGGAGAAAGAATCTTTGTCATTTAATAAGTCCTAACAAGGGCCTTTGACATTTTCATTATTCTAAAAATGATTCATTTAGTGATACGGGATAATGGATCAAATATGGTAGCTGGTATAAGGGAGAGTGGCTTGCTATCAATTTCATGTTTATTCACATGTTGCAACTATGCATTCACGATTAAATATTATGTCAAAAGTCTGTTAAAGATATTTTGTTTACTTGCAGAAGCTTATCCTCTCATTTTCACCATTCAACAACGGCAGTTGCAAAGACTTAAAACTTTCAAGGTAAAGCTGAATGTCAAACAGCATAAATTAATTTAAGACGTTTCCACGCTGGAAGAGAACTTATGATATGCTTAAAGATTGTTTGAACAAAAAAGGATTCCCCTATCCACCTTTGCCAAGATGCAAATGTTGACTGAGTTTTCAGTGGCCAAGGTATTCATTACTTGAGCCACATTTGACAGCTTATCACTAAAACATAAACGTATAAACGTGGTAACGATCATGATGATCCCTTTCATTTTAGCAATAAATCTATTTTTAAATAAGGAACAATTAAAGCAAAAGCTTCAGTGGAATAATTACACTCGTTTAAGAGAGAGCTTCAGAAATCAGTAGAAAAAAGAATTTCTAAGTTTCTATGTGATAAATCTTTGTGTGTAGCTAATTTCTTAGATCTGCGATTCAGGCTAATTTTTCAACATGAATCAGATGAATCAGTAAAAAATATGGTGGTTGAGGCATGGAAAAAAGAAATGAATGAAAATTTAGCTCCCTGACTCTTCTGCTGAAGATGATTTACGTAGTGGGAAAGTGAAGCTGAAGGTTCCATTTCCACTTCTAATGGTTGTTTTAAAAGAAATTGTGGCATCAAAATCGTCATGCAGAAAAGAAAGTGGAGTGAAAAAAGAAAGTCCCCATTCTTCTGACGATGTAGATTATTGTACACATAAAGTAAGAAGGCTACACATGCAGATTACATCTAAAAATAATAAATATGCTAAGTTTGCCTACTTTGACAGTAGAGAATAATAATGTTTCCCTTCAATTGGTGGAAAAGCACACTGAAATAGTTTTATGAATTTGAAAAAAACTAGCAAGCAAAATCCTTTCAAGCTCCACCATGTCTCAGTCAAGTGAAAAATGCTTGGGACAGGAGAAATATTGCTGAAGCCCTGAGAAATACCAGTTCTCCCTGAAGAAAATGGAGGGAGCACTAATGTTCTGTCATTTTTAACCTTAGAGCTTTCAAATGAAGTTTGGTTTAATATCTTTAACTACGAAACTTTCCAATTTTCATTTAATTATTTTAATAGCAGGAATGGTTTTGCTATAGGTGAGAAATAGTTATTTACTTTTGTTTATTACTTTGTATATAACACTGATAAACATGAAGGACGGGGTTTTGCAATTGATTATATTGATGTGCTGATTCAAAAATGTAATCAGTTTTTATCACATTGCATTTGTGAGATATTGTGTGCAACACAGATTTGTAAAATTTTGTTTTTACCTTTTTCTAGAGGGTCTATCACAATTATTGGAATATATATATATATATATATATATATATATATATATATATATATATATATATATATAATATATATATATATATATATATATATATATACTACTTACTCTATCTTTATATATATATATAGGATATATGAAGGAGAGAAACAAATCGCAATGATATGATACATGTCTTTTGATAGATATATGTTAAACTATAATACAACTATGAATAAAGAGTAATAGGGGGGGCCAACAATGAATGTAATAGAAGGAATGGGTTTAGTTAATGTAAACATACCTACCATGGTAGTAACTTTCTCTTCATCGATCTACTGTGCATAGCGTCTGGAAAATCCCTCATCAAGCTCCAACAATGGTCGGCCTTCATATTGATATCCCACTTGTCCTGGTAACGTCATCATGAACTTTGGATCTTGATGGAAGCGTTCACCCTGCTCACCATCGCTTAGGTTATCCGGAAATTTTCTTAGGGGAGTGTTAGTAGTGCAACTTTATACTCATTCTGCATCCCACGAGAATGAAAACTGTCTAGCTGTTCCTGTACAATGTTAGTGGTTGTTCTCGGCTTTCCTGTTCCCCAGAGAATTCTGTGCT
Source organism: Trachelipus rathkii (assembly GCA_015478945.1). Lineage (NCBI taxonomy): Eukaryota > Metazoa > Arthropoda > Malacostraca > Isopoda > Trachelipodidae > Trachelipus > Trachelipus rathkii. The sequence continues at coordinate 20,656 of JABUQX010099884.1, forward strand.
ACATCTGAAAAAGGAATCCAAGCTCTTGCCTCTAACACAGTCATTGTTGTAGCAAAGGCAGCATCACGAAGGTCCGTTTTTGTGGGCCATCAAATATCCCAGCCTTTTTCTTCTCGTCCCTCAGACCAGGAAACGTTGAACATATATATAGCGGAAGCATTCACTATCATGGTCCAGGGCCTTCACAAATTGTTTCATCAAACCCAGTTTTATGTGTAGTGGTGTGAGATATTGATGTTTTCTCTCTGTACAAGTGGTTCGCGTACGATGTTCCTTTGTCACCTGGCGTCAAGGTTTTCCTCAGTGGCCATTCTCTTTGGTCCAGTGATCCTTTACCCTTAGCTGTCCCAATAACTGGGAAGCAGGTATCTTGGTAGAAACTAGCACGAACTTTGAACAAAATGTTTGCACTTGTTTTGAGGAATTGATACATATATTACCATCCATGTACCAAATATTGTAGCCTCCAAACTGTCTTGATTTTGCATACTCCTCTCTCATCCATACTGAGGTACCCTACTGGAACCGAAGAATACCTGTTGCCGTTGTGTAGCAACACACTTTAAACTGCTCTTGGAGGTGTCAATAAACAGTCGCACTCACCTGCATCATATGCTGGGAGTCCTGTGAAGTAGTAGGCCTGCAACTTCACTGCAATACACAAAGGTTACCAATCCCATTTGGAAGAGCCTCCTGCAGCTCTGCTTTCTCTATTACGATAAGGCGATATTTACTCTTATTGCCATGGTCCAGTAGTCATTTTTCATGCAACCTCAAAGCCAACAGCTCAGAGGACAGCTTCGGCAAATACAAGCTTTCAAAGCACAAGATGGTTTTCCAGGTTTACCCTGGGTGAACAATGAAGGACATCCGACTGTTTAGAGATGGATGATGAACATATCAGATTAGATGAACTTGCATCCCATACAGTAACAGAACGTACTAAAGGTTGCCATGCTTCCAGAATATCGACATGGCGTCAGCTTTTACTACTACTAGCAAAGATATATGCGGAAGAGTAACGTCTATACAGCCTATCAGTATGCTAATTTTATCATTTCTAGGGAATATGCAAAAATAGGATCCATGATTGCACAAAAACGGGATGTGATACAGCAAATCGGAAATATATGGAATCAGCACCTCGAATTACTAATATCTGCTACAAAGTCCATCCAAGAAAAATTTCTCCTTTTTTTGTTGATAAAGTTTTTCATTTATTTTTCCCCTAAATGGATGACCGAACTTTTAAATAACTATTCGGCCGAATGGCGAAGTGATTAATTCGGCCGAATATTCGTATTCGGCCGAATACTTTTAGCTGTTTATTTAGGTATTTGACTTTTTAATATGTTCCCTTTTCATCTAATATATATATATATATATATATATATATATATACTTTATAAATATATATATATATACATATATATATATATATATATATATATATATATATAACTATATGCTCATATATATATATATATATATATATATAACCTTACCTATATATATATATTATAGGTCAGACGGTCTAAATCCTCAAAAAATATTTTTGCTGACTCAATCCACTTTTTCTTCGGTTTCCCAGCCAGTCAATTCCCAACACACTCACCACTATACATCCGCTTTCAACCAACCGACTATCATCCATCCTTTCCACATGACAAACCATCTCAACATGTACTTTCGTTTTATTCTCTCATTTATCACTTTTTTCATACCATCTCTAATACGCTCATTTCTCATTTTATTAATCTTCTCACACCTAACACATACTAAGATTGTCCATCTGAACACATTCTCCTTTGATCTATACCTCTTATTCCAGACCATAGTCTCCCACAGCTATGCATTAAGATAGATAACAACAACGCTACCCTCAGCTGGGAGCACAGGACACTCAAGACTTAGTCTTTTTGTATCCACACCAAGGATTTAATTGCACCAGCCACCTTCCTGCAATTCACAACTTTCCTTCTACGCGGCATCATCCGTTCCCTTTACGTCCACGTCCAACATATATATCCTAAGTATTTAAAGTCATGTTAATTTTTTTTTACGTTCTTTGGTGAAGTTTTGGTAATAATGAAAAAGTAAAAATTTACCCTATGAAAGAAGATAAGTTATTCAATATTTAGTATTGGGCAGAAGCTCGATAAATTTTAATTCTTTTCTTTTTAATTTTATTTATATTTTAAGTTTTTAAACAATTTTATTTAATTATTATCTGTATTGGTGCTAAAAAAATGTTTAGGTATTCAAATTTTAATTATTGTTATTGCTGTTTTCTTATGGTATTTTAAAATTACATTACATTAAATAAAAGAATTAAATGTTGTCCAACCAGTGTGTGTTAAATTAAATAACTACTTGCGGGAGGTAGCATAAATCATTATTTTTAATTTTGAAATTTTTGCGTGATTAGCTTAGATTACGTTATGTAACGTTATGATTAGGTCCAGGTTAGGTTATTAGGTTAGGTTGTTAGGCTGGTTAAAAAGTTAGGTTGGAGTTAGGTTGGAGTAAGCTAAATTGGGTTAGATGAGTTACATAAGGTTACAAATTATAGGAGTAGATTAGGAGTTATATTTAACATTAGATTAAGAAAGTTTCAATTTGTAAAAATAAATTTAATTTATTTAACAGGTTTTTTTGCTAATTAATCCAATATGCATTGGTGAACAAAACACATGACGGTGGAAAGTACTTGGAGTGTTTTTAAATATAAAACTAAAAAACAAAAAGGAATGAACATAAAGATGATTGATTCATATATTTGCGAGTATGCGTGGAGTAAAAGAAATGAAGGAAAAATCTATTAATATTAAAGGAAAATTGCAGAATTTTAAACATATATACAACGTATAACAACCATATATATATATATATATATATATATATATATATATATATATATATATATATATATATATATATAATATACTTTATAATAATAACATATATATATATATATATATATATATATATGCTATATATAACTGCTACTCTTCTATACTCTATATATATATTAGGGATGTGCCGAATAGTGAAAAGCCGAATACCGAATATTCGGCTAAAAGTATCAGCCGAATAATCACTTCGCTATTCCGGCCGAATAGTTATTTCAAGTTCGGTCATCCATAGGAAAAAATAAAGAAAACTTACAATGGTCAACAAAAAAGGTGAAATTTTTCTTTGGATGGACTTTTGTAGCAGTAATTCGAAGGTGCTGATTCCATATATATATTCTCGGATTTGCTGTATCACATCCGTTTTCGTGCAATCATGGATCCCTATTTTTGCATATTCCCTAGGAACGACAAAATTCATGTGCGCACTACGTAGGCTGTATAGACGTTACCTTTCATATATCTACAGTAGCAGCAAGTTTACTGCGGTCGATATTCGGGAAGCATGTGGTAGCTTTAGTACGTCTACATGTATGGATGCCAATGACCTGGATGATGTCAATCATCCATCTGAAATACAATCGGATGGTCCGTCATTGTTCATCCAGGAATTAACCTGAATGACTTTGCTATAGATTTGTACTTGCCAGAAGTTGTCCCTAAGGCTGTTGAAAGCTCGAGGTTGCATGAAGAAAATGACTACTGGACCATGGCACAAGAGTAACATTTATCGTAACAGAGCAGAGCTGTGGAGGCTCTTCCAGTCAGATGGTAAACTTGTGTATTGCAGTGAAGTTGCAGGGCTCCTACTACTCGCTATAGGACTCCCAGCATACGAATGCAGGTGAGTGGCGACTATTTATTGACATCCAAAAGCAGTTTAAAGTGTGTGTTATTACACAACGGCAACAGGTATGCTTTGCGGATGAGAGAGGAGTATGCAGAAATCAAGACAGTTTGGAGGCTACAGTATCGGTACCCTTGGATGGTAAGCATGCTCCGACCTCAAAAGTGGTGGCTGTTTTGCTCGGTCAGCAACAGGTTCTAAAATATCCCTGCTTTCCTGTGCTATTGGGACAGCCGGGCGACGAGGATCACTGGACCAAGAGAATGGCCACCAGAAACATGACGCCTGGTGACCAGGAGCATCATTACGTGAACCAGTTGCTGAAAAGTAAGCCTCCCCCTCCTCCACTATCATATCAAGTTAGGAATAATGAAGAATTTGTGAAGGCAATGGACATGAATGGCGCTGCCTTTCAACACCTGAACACTGTTCTCAGGTCTCAGTTTTGCTAATTAACAAGCTGGATGTTTTGAGTAGCAAACAAATATGGACTCCACCTCAATGATGCTGCCTTTGCTGCTGTGATGACTGTGTTAGAGGCAAAGAGCGTGGAATACTTTTTAGATGCCAGCACGCAATTTTCTAG
>JABUQX010099884.1:32500-50000 GCA_015478945.1 Trachelipus rathkii
TTCTTCACACATGTCTTAGGTGTCTGGAAGCGCAGATGTGAGTGCAACAAATGAACTATTACTCATGTTTACAGCAAGTCTTAAACATTCTTAACATATTTTCAATAAAATTTTGCAATTTGGATTTTTTTTTTGTTTTCAAGGAAGTTTTCACAATGTCTTTGAATACTCTCCAAGCTTTTTTTTGTTTCTCCCATCTTTGTTTCAAATGCGCCATCTTTCCATAGTTTTCTGTCAGAAAGCAACAAATACTCTTTGTAGCATCTTACAAATTAGGAAACTTGGTGCAAAAGATATTTAAAACACTCTCCATCCTTTGTATATTTTTTATCCCAGGCTGTAGAGATTTTCTGAGCGGTCATTCTTTTTTAATATAATGCAGATTCCTATCACGGCTATTCCATTCACATATGAAGCACGGATGCTTTATGTATCCACTTTGTGATGCAAGTTCGGTGTAGAATATCTTTAAATCACTACAAACAGTCCAACAATGGTCTTTATATTTAAGTGTTGTTAGAATCATCTCCAAATTTTCATAACAGTCTTTCAAATGAACAGAATGTCCCACAGGTAAGGAAGCACACGTACTTCCGCTAGAGAGAAGTACAGCTTTGAGATTTCTTTTTGATGAGTCATTAAAGAATCGCCAGTCGTTTGTATTGTAGTCAATATTGAAACATTTCAGAAGTCCAGGAACATCAGAGCAGTACTCTAGATCATCTCTTTATGACAAAAAACTTCAAATTCTTCCTTTCTATGTCTAAACCATGAAAACGACATGTCCCTTTTGCTAACATGTTTTTCCTTCTACCATGACCCTAAACCTAAAAGTTGTGTTGAATCTTTAGACATGCCCTAGTCTCTCACCAAATCATTCAATTCGGACTGTGTGAAAAGCTGCGGTTCTACACAACCAGGATTATAGACATCATCTTGGTCACTATTATTATCACAGGATTTACTTTCTATTTCCTGATTATCACAAACATCAACTAAGTTTGCGGGAGCAGAAGGAACAGGAATTCCTACCCCATGGGGCACAGGACGTATTGCGGATCTTACCTGTGGATACATAATGTCATTTTTGTTTTTCAAGTTAAAGCCGCGCACATTACAGGAGCAAAAGTAACAATCATTGCCGTCATTTTAAGGCTCCCTCCAAATCATGGGCACTCCAAAACGAAAAGATTGTTCCTTACCTTGTGACCACTGACGCAGTTCTTCAACACCAATGGAACATACAATGTAAGGCGCTCATGTCTTGTCTTGGTCTCGCAATCTAACACCAAAATATGCATTGTATACATTTGTAACAACTTCTTTATGTTTCATTTGTTTTGTTGTAATATTTGCTCATCTTTGGAGACGAAGTTTGTGGTTTAATTTTTTTTGGAAAAGTTAATAAAAGAAAAATCGTTTTTAAACCAAGGTGAGTTTAACAACATCAACAACAATTACCATCTGTCGGGTTCCCAGCCTAACCCTACCGCGGTCCCTAATACTTCTAGACCAGCAGGTACTTCCGTTTTTCTTCCTTCTCCTACACCTGAGGGTCATTTGCATAATTTCAGCGATTCGTCGACATGCCCCTAACACCCCAGGTGCCTAAACGGTCATGTCAATCCCGCAAATGTGCCCCTGTCATAGTCGTTCTCATTCATTTACTCCATATGCTGCATCTCCTCCAGGAATGCCAGCGGATACATTGTTTCCAATATATTACATATTGCGATCCATTACCCCCAAAGCTCTTACAGAGCAAAGAACCATTCTTCTAAGCGATGCACTTGAAGAAGCTTTAGGAGTTGAAGACCCGTCACACTAATGAGAAATTGGTCCCTTCTCGTTCAAGCTGCTACCCGGAATCAAAGTTCTATTTTGCAATTCTTAACGTCTCTCGGACGATTCCTCTTATGTTCTATCTCCTGATGAGATAAGAAACACCATCTAAAGGCACTATTTAATCTTTTGAACAGAAAGAGAAAGATACCATGCTTGTCATTTTGAGAAATCTAAAAAGGCAGAAAAGCTTTTTGTTACAAACATTTATAGATTTCCCCCTCGTCGGGACTCGCCTGAAACCCCAAATCTTCGTTTACTGCTGACCTTTAGTATATGGTCAGGCCTCTCCAACTCTACTACACATGTTAGATCCCATCCAAAACGAGGAGATCCGTGTCTCCACTGGAGTCTTCCGATCGATCCCCCGGGTGAGCCTTGAAGTTGAATCCAATGTGGTGCCCCTCTCTCTTCGAAGGAAATACATCATGTGCACAAGTTATCATCGCTTTCAAACCCTAATAGGCTAATACCGTCTGCTCTGACACCGATTCTGCTGGAGACACCTCAGAATTCTCCTTACTGGCTATTTGCAAACACAGTTTATAACATCCTTAATTTCTTCAACAACCCTTTCCAAAAGGTGTTGCCTTTCTCTTATGACGAAGAGGTAATACACCTGTGGCTAGTTCCTCTGCTCACCACCATTTTTGCTTGGATCTCTGACCTCTCGTTTGCCCAATCTAGGCCCCCCTGCTACCTTGTTAAAGGCATCATCAATTATTGGAAACCGCTTGCTGAGAATTTACTCGCAGTGTTTAACTGACGGCTCTAAATCGGGACAGTGTGGGTGCGTCTGTTGTCTATCTAACCGAACCTCCCCACACCCTCTCCCTCATGCCTTTTCAATTTTTACTGCCAGAATTAATGGGCTATACACGATTGCCCTTTCTCGAATTCTATTCCTTAAACCAAGATACTACTCTTTATTTCATTTATCATCAGATTCGCTCAGCACACTCCAGGCGCTTAAAACCCCTTATTCTAAAAAAAAAAAAACAATGGTATTCACTGTTCAATAACTTTTTCGGCTGCTCCACTCCCGTAAGAAACAAATCATACTATTTTAGACCCCCCTCTAATGTAGGGGTAACCGGCAATGAAATCGTGGACAGGAGAGACAAAATGGCTGCCTTTTTCTCGGAGCTGTTCCCAAGTAACCTTCCGGATGCCATTTGAACAACGAACCACCTCCCATCAAGTGATTATTATCCTGCTCTCCGACAGGGCTTTCGGTCTTATTGGCAAGAGTGCTGGACGAGTGATCAGCGAGGGGAGAAATTTAGAAATTTAAAACCGAACATTGGTGAGTGGTCTTCCTCCCACCGATGAAAGCTCTTACGCGAGGTGATACTTACACGCCTCCGTATTGGCTACACCAATATCACTTACAGCCACTACATGTCACGAGACCCTCCTCCCATCTGCAAATTTTACCGTCGCCATACCCCACAATCTGTTCACCATATCTTCATCGATTTTATAATCCATACCACTTTCTAAAAGGTTATCCCATATCTTATATGAATCTTCCCACTATCTCAGTAACTCTTTTCTGAATTTTCCCACTTTAGCAGTACCTCTGTTTTCTTGTATCTTCAAGAATTGAATATTCTTCACAATATATGATTTTGTTATGCAATATTTGGACTATTTATAATGTATATAATTTTTATATCTTATTTTGTTTGTATTTATTTTTGACTGAATATTCATTTCGCCATCAAAATTTTCTTTGTCATTTAAAATATGCATATGCATATGCCAGGACCCACCCATGTAAGTTGAATTAATTCAACCAGTGTGGGCCCTTTTGGTCCTGTACATTTAATTCAGATATACTAATATATTATATTATATTAATATATATATATATATATATATTATAGTATATATATATAACTATATATATTATATATATATATATATATATATATAGTATATTATATATATATAATTATTAACCACATAGCCTCTTATCCTGAGGTAATTGGTCAGGGAAAGTATTTTGTACTGGTTTCTGACCAGTGGAAGGTGCAGGAATATTTAGGCCGATAGCAAGCCCTGCATTAAGAGCTAACTGTGGTAATTAATATATATATACTATATATATATATATATATATATATAATATATATATATATATATAATAGTATATATATATATTATATATATATATATATATATATATATATATATATATATATATTTTTTTTTTTATTATAAAGATAGTGTTTAAAAATTAAAAGAAGATAATTTGTAGTTCATGATGTGATTTGTATGAAACAATTCGAAGAGTATGAATTTGATCTTGTTTTGATGTTTGCATTTTTTGTTTTGTACAGACGCTCATTAGTGACATAGTAGAAGAGGAAGATGACATACCTGAAGGAAAGAGCTCTTTAAGTAGCATACCCGAGACGTCAACGAGACATAGCGAAAGGATTAAAAATATGGATTTGGACAAATTTCGTTGTGCAGATTGTAATTTTAGTTTTAAAACCGAAGATGAGTTGGAAAATCATATGAAATCACACAGTGATATAAACTTTAAATGTTCGCATTGCAGTTATGAATGTGATCTTAAATCAAAATTAAAATCCCATTTCTTAACACATGCAAATTTAAAATTGTTGAAATGTTCTGAGTGCAGCTACAAATCTAATCGAAAAAGTGACGTAAAAAGACACATGTTAACGCATGCAAATTTTAAATTATTTAAATGTTCCAAATGCAGCTACGAATGTAATCGGAAAGAATACTTAAATAAGCACATGTTAACGCATGCAAATTGCAAGTTATTTAAATGTTCCGATTGCAGCTACGAATGTAATTACAAAAAAGACTTAAAAATGCATGTGTTAACGCATACCAGTTTGAAATTATTTAAATGTTCTGAGTGCAACTTCGAATGTAACCGAAAAGAAGGCTTAAAAAGACACATGTTAAAGCATTCAAATTTTAAATTATTTAAATGTTCAGAGTGTAGCTACGAATCTAAGCGGAAAGAAAACTTAAAAACACACATGTTAACACATTGAGCAAATTTTAGTTTTTTAATCTTTAAGATTGCAGCTATGAAATGTACTTACAAAAACGACTCAAAAAAGCAGCTGATTTCCCATAAGAGTTTCCATTTTTTAAAATGTTCTGAGTGAACTGTTCGAATGTACCGACAAAAGGAAGGCTTAAAAAGGACACTGTTAAGCATTCAATATTTGAAATTATTAATGTTCAAGTTTCAAGTGTGCTTGAAAGTCTTTATTGAGATGTACTTTATCACCAAATAAACATATACATGCAAATTTAAAAATTTGTTTGAAATTTGAGTTGCTACGAATCTAATCGAAAAAGTGACGTAAAAAGAACATGTTAACGCATGCAAATTTACATTATTTAAATGTTCGCAAATGCGCTACACGAATGTAACTCCACAAAGACTACTTAATTAAGCACCATGTTAACGCATGGCAAATTGCAAGTTATTTAAATGTTCCGATTGGATTAGAATGTAAAATTACAAAAACAGAACCATTTATAAAAGGTTGATATACACACATACCAACACATACACCGGAGAACTGTCTGCGTTGTCGACGCGGGGGGGCCCAGGGAGACACGACAATGAGGCGGAAGAACTATCGCTCAGAGTGTCTTCTGCGAAAGACAGTAGAACATGAAGCCACAAATACTGTGGTATGGACTTACTGGAAAACTATCCATGAAAGGAAAAAAATAAAAATAATAAGTGCCAGGAACTCGGAAGACCTGTGCCGGCCCTACCCCATTTTTAGAGAGAGATGAGGGGGACGGAGCTCTGAGAGGCCAAATCAAATTATCCTCCCCGAAACCAGAAAGAATACACAGTAAGGTGGGGATTATAACACGCTAATACCCCACTTCCACTTGATGAATCGTCAGAGAGGTCTAAGACTTCTCCCGACTCATCGGAACAACATAAAGTCCAAAAAAAAAGATGCAACCCCCACAACCGTAGAGGTGGTGATAGACTGGAATATAACGGTGGAAAGAAAAAAAAAAGATATTTCTGGGTGCGTAACATCGGAAGAGCACAAGATGTTCCCAAAAAAAGGAACAACCAAACGAACGAGAAATATGTTGGAACAACGAGGTGAAATAGATAAAATTTTGCAACCAATATAAATAATAAAAAGACCCCGATAACACACGAACAGATAAAACAAATTGAGGAGGAAGTAGATCAATACGTGGGGAAGATGAACAAGATGGAGGGAGAAGGTGAATGGGAATGAACAAAGGAAAAGAACGAATACTTAATGGAAAGCTATTAGATAGGTATGTTTAATATACCCGAAGAGGAAGGTAAAACGGACTTCTGGAAATATGTTTGTGGATAATGAAATAAAAGTGCAAATGATGTAATGGAATATGAGTTCAATAAGAAATATACGGGGGTAGAAAGAAGGAAACTGATCTCCCAAAAACAGGCCATCCTCAACTTTAATAAAAAAAGGAATCAAGGAGCGATAAAAAAAAAAGCTACGTTACCTACACAAATGAAGACCTGAAGGAAATAGAACGTAGATCAAAGGAGAGAATTAAGAATGAAATTCAGATCACACCAGAAATGATCGGAGATATTAAACAGAAAAGTAAAGAGACACTATATCAAGGGAATAGAATAAAAACTGGAAAAAATACAGAGAAAAGTTTAGAAGAACAAAATAATGACAGCTGTAGGGAATAATAGATTGGGAGTTGGATGAGACAGAGGTAGTAAGAGAAAAATATCAGAGGCTGCTGAAATCCTAAACAAAGAAATTAATGAACAGAACAGATAGTGAAGTAATAATGATTCAGAATACAGGAAGCCACATGAGAAACGTGAACAAGATGAAGAAGAGATTATTGAAAATGATAGAAACGAAAACGGGGATAGAATGCAGGAGGAAGAAGAGATGATAAGCAAAATAGCACACTATAGAGATGAAGATATTAATCCCAACATGGAAGATAGAAAAGGGATAAATAAAATAGATAATTGGATGAAAATAATAAAAATATGCCGGAATAGCAAACAGGGTATTACAAAGATTACTACCTGAGAGATGCGATATCTCAGAAGTGAGCAGGTTATATTATGCAACAGCAAGAGCAATAATAGATTTGATGGGAGAGAAAATATTTGAGAAAAATATATCAAATGGAAGAAAGAAGGAACAAAAACCGTCATGGGAAATTAGATTAGAGAGAGACATAGCGAGACTTAGAAAAGAAATATCACTGATAAAAGAATACGAAGAAGGAAACATCAGAATAGAAAGTAAAATCAGACAGGCACAAAATATGATAAGAAGAAGTAGAGGCAGAAATCGAGTAACATTCGCAATCAGTAGCAGAAAACTAGAATTAGCAGCAAAAAGCAAAAAAAATTAAGCTCCTACAAGAAGAAAGAACAAAGAAAAAGACAAAACAAAATGTACCAGACAGATAAAGGAAAGGTTCTATAGAGAGTTGAGAGGTGAAATCTAAAAGTTGATTAACGCACCTGAAAGAGACAGACTCGATGCATTTTGGAGGAGTATATATGAAAACCAACGAACACATAATGAAGAGAGGCGGAATGGATAGAAACAAAAAGAAGGAATCCCCAAATAGAAGAAATTAATGGATGGAATTGAACCCACTAACGCGAAAGGGAAGTTTTGATGGAAATGATAGACGTACCAGTACTGGAAAAACACTGGAAACCAGACATGGTGCAAAATTTTAGGGTAAAAAAATTTCAGTACTAAGAGAAGCTTAACAAGTGCTTCAACAGAATCTGAACGAACAGCTGAAATAACCTGAGTGGATGCAAACCAAAGGAGAAACAGTCCTTATCCCTAAAACAGGGGAAACGCAAAACCCAGGGAAATATAGACCAATTACTTGTCTACCAACTATATACAAAATATTAACAGCAATTATTACAGAAAGAATTACAACATACAATAGAAATAATATACATACGCAGAAAAAACAAAAAGGATGCAGTAAGGGAAGCCACGGGACAAAAGATCAATTATTAATAAATAAAATGATCCTAGAAGATTGACTATAAGAAAGCTTATGATAGTGTGCCACACTCATGGATCAAAGAGGTATTAAAAATCTATAAAATCAACAATAAGATAAGAGAATTTATGGAAAAAGTGATGCAAATATGGAAGATCAATATTAAACTACATCACGAAAATGGTACGATACAAATAAATGATGTAAAAATAAGGAGAGGAATATTCCAAGGGGATCCCTTATCCCCATTGCTGTTTGTACTATCATTGAACCCACTGAGTTCATTGATAAATAACTTGCATAGTGGGTATAGAATAGGATCAAGAAATGAAAAGAAAGGGAAAAATATCTCCGCATTTATTTTCACATGGATGATATTACGTAATACAACTATACTCCCGGAAACAAACAACCAACAATTGAAAGATTGAAGGTGTTAGAAGTTTTTCGACTGATATACAAATGGAGTTCGGGCTGGATAAATGCGCGTTTTTTGAAAATAAGGAAAGGAAAAAGAAATTGAAAGTGGAAATATCAGAATAAACGACGAAATCATTAGACAACTAGACCAGGAAGGCACTTATAAGTATCTCGGGATAGAAGAAAAGTGAAAAATAGAACATAAGAAAATGGAAGGAAAAACTGATAAAGGAATATGAGAAGAGACTGAACTAATATTAAAATCTGAACTGAAAGCAAATTCAGGTCGAAGTTATAAGAAACTGGACGTACAGCTAACTGTCGTATGGATTCGGATAATTTGATTGGTTGCCAAGAAGATTTAAATCAACTAGATATTAAACGCTCGAAAAATGTCCACGCCCCATAATTGATATATAAGAACCAATGCCTGGCAAGAATGTATGTCCCCAGGGGTCAAGGTGGAATGGGACTTCAGGAAATAGATGCAGTATATAGAGAGGAAGTGATCGGATTAACAACCTATATTGAAGAAAGTGATAGTAAATTCATCAGATGGGTGAAGGAGCACGAAACAGGGAAAGCGATGAGAACATCTTTAACAGCCAAAAAAAGAGATTACCTACGGAAGTATGATATCCCTAACGATGATCCAACAACAGAAGGAAATGACAAAGAAGGAAAAGATGAAACACCCTAAGAAATGAGCACAGAAAGCAAGCAGAAAAAAGCATCGAAATAATTGGAAGCGAGCATCCATTTGCAAGAGGACATACAAAAATATCTATTAGAACAGGTGTATATAGAATAAGAAAAATCGATAGACAGTTTATGCAGACGGTAATCTAGAAACGAGATGAGAGAGCCATTGATAGGGCCACAAGACTTAGCATTACGAACCAATTGGTTCAAGAGAGAGAATGGAAAGAGAATATTACAACAAATGCCCGAATGTGTAAAGTTCAACCGGAAACAGTTTAGCCAATATATTATCAGCTATGACACACTTCTCCTGCGCCAGCGCAATACACCGAAAGACGTAATACAATATGCAAACTAATCCATTTTTGAGGTTGTTGAAAAATACAAAATACAATTAAAGCATCCCAATACTGGGAAACACAACCCAAACGCAGTAGACAGAAAATAACCACCGCCTAATACTAATACGACCTATAGGCGCATTCCCACAGCATGTACCTCTAACACATCACAGGCCGGAATATTGTAATAAAAGATAAAAAGAGAAGAGAAAGGCATATTCTATAGAGATAGGTATAAGCATGGAACCGCAGAGGTATCAGACAATATGAAAAGGGAAAAGGAAAATTAAATACCAAAAGACTGAATATTTCTAACAAGGAATGTGGAATGACATAGAAAGAGCAGAGGTTATTCCTTTGGTAATTGGAAGTATGGGAGTGATTAAAAAAAAGCTTAAAACAATATGTTGAAAGACTACCGGTGGAAGTAACAACGTTGGAAATGAGCTCCATTATAATACGACAGAGCGTCAGAATACTGAGAATGGTTCTTGGTTGTTAAAGAACCTGCCGGGACAACCAATATGCGCTTAGGCCCGAGGTTCGGGCCTGCGCATGAAGTGGTAACCCTTAAGAAAAGGTGAATAAAAAAAAAAATTTGAAATTATTTAAATGTTCTGAGTGCAACCACGAATGTAATCGAAAACGTGACTTTAAAAGACACATCTTAAGGCATTCAAATTTTAAATTATTTAAATGTTCAGAGTGTAGCTACGAATGTAATCGGAAAAAATACTTGAAAACACATATGTTAAAACATGCAAAAAAGGTGGAAAAAAGAAAGCAAGGCTACCCTACTACGAATGAAGATTTGAAAAGAATTGAAGAAAAGGCCAGAAACATATCGGGGAATAAGTCTCAACTTACAGAGGAAGTAATAAATAAAGTGGAACAGATGAACAATCAATCATTATATTGTGGGAACGGAAATAAATGTGAAAAGGAACACACAGGAGGCATGAAAAGCAAATCAGGTGGAAATGACGTAAAACAAAGAGATGAGAAGAATATTGGAGAGAGACTGGATGAATTGGTGCTCCTCAATATGAGCAGCAAGTCTGTGGAGGAGGACCTTAAGGAAAGTAGAGAGGAAGAAGGAAGAAACAATGAAGATAACATATACGGAGAACCAACAGTTGTACTAAAAAATTACTCAAACAGTGATAACCTAGTAAATGAAAACGAAGATCTAATACAGGATCATTCAAATCTAAATATTAACTACCATGAGGAATTAGGTAATGAAAATTCAGAAAGATTTGAGGAAACGATATAAACAAGAGAACAAATAGATGAAATGTTACAAAATGCTGCTCACTATATAGAAATAAAGATCTATTGATAAGGTTTAACAAGAAGCTCGAAATAAAAAAAGATATACAACTGATACAAATTGAACAAATATGTAGGATTGGCTAATAAAGTATTACCTAGAATTCTGCTTCTTGATTGTGGTATCATAAAGTTAAATAGACTATTATGGAAGGGGAAGAGCCATAGCAAACAGTACTGACACTGGTGTCATAAAAGATGCAAAATGAAGAGGAAAGGTAAAAAAAAACATCCTGGAAATTCGTATATAAAGATGTATTAAAAGTAATAATAGAAATTTGAATTTTAGCCTATCAAAAAATAATAATAAAAAATTAAGATTGAAAATTACAAATAAAATAAGTACAGAGTATGATTAGGAGAGGAAAAGCAAATCAAAGCAACAAAATAGTACATGCCATTGCGAGAAGAAGACTAAATCTATCGGCAAATATAAACGGTTAAGGAGATATGAAAGGAAAGGAAAAAAAACTCAATACAGCATGTTTAAACATGATCCAGGAAGATTGTATAGAGAATTAAAAGATTACGGTATGATAGGTAAAGATCCATCAAAAATGAGAAAGAAACGGAACGATTTTGGAAAAAAAATTATGAGGATGACATCGCAATAACCAAGTACGTTGGAAAGATGAGATTGTTAATAAACAAATGATGAACATTATAAAGAGAATTATAAACTTATGGAACCACTTTTGAAATTCTTGAACAAATTAATGAAAGGGAAAGAATCCTTCCCAGGGTGGCTAACAATTTGCGATACCATTTTGATACCAAAATTCATTAAAATATTGACCAATAACATTCTTATTATGTACAAAACAGTAACTGGAGTACTCTCAAATAGAATATATGATCACTTAGAAATCAACAACTTAATAAATGGAGAGAAAATGGATTCCATTAGAAATACATATGGAACCAAAGAGCAATTATTAAGTAATAAAATGAAACTGGAAAATAGCGAGCAAAAGCAAAATCCCTTCAGCTGTACTTGGGTCAACTATCAGATGGTTTATGACATTATTCCCCACAGTTGGATAAAGGAAGTCTTAAAAATGTATGAGATAAATGACACTATTGTAGATTTTATAAGTAGAGGAATTGAAAGATGGGAAATTAACTTTCGATAATAAGATATGAGAAAGGGTGTGTAGAAATAAATAGACATTAAAATAGGGATTTTCTAGGGAGATTCTCTGTCACCGTTATTATTCGTATTTGCCATCAACTCTTTGGGTAATCTTATAAAGAACTTAGAAAATGGCTACAAGGTTAACTCAAGAAAGGAAAAGAAACCAGAAATTATCTCTAATAAAAAAAATGACCGAATAAAGAGGAAACTACCGGATAGATAAAGATCGTAAAAAATTCTCGGACAACTTAAATATGGAATTGAGGTTGGTTAAATGTGACTTTCTTATACTAAAGAAAGGAAGAAGAAAAGAGCGTGAAAAGATCACGCTGGATCAAATTACCATCATCCAGCTACAACAGGAGAAAAATATCTAGGCATAGAAGAATCCGAAAAAGTTGAACACAAAAAATTGAAAGAGATTGAAGAAAGAATATTTAAAAGAGAACAAAATTAATATTAAAATCTCGGAACGGAGTCAAAAATGAAAAGAAAAAAAGTCGAGTCCATGTAAGCTTTCTCTGTACCTGTCATCTTATACAACTGTGGGATCATAGATTGGTATCAGGAAAATCCGAACCAACTAAATACGTTAACTAGAAAAATGCTGAATGCGCATAAGATGACATACAGGAAACAAATACTGTCTTGAATGTACACAGAACATAAATGGGGAATGTGAATGTTGGGGCTGTATCAAGCTCACAAGAAATTATGGGAGCTGGTGAATGCTTGAAAAGTTCAACAAGGAAATTCGCACAGCAGGTGTGCTTGCATGAAAAAAAACAAACCAGACTCACCTCCATCATAAAAAAGAAGAGGTACATGCAGGCACACAATATCACAACTGATCAGGTCCAAGGATGGGAGGAAGAAACACAGAAAATGAAAATGTAATATCTAAAAGACAGATAGGGGGAAAGGAGAGAGAGACATATGGTTACGAAAGAAAGAAGAAACATATAAATTATTGCAAGAATCAAACAATAGCAAAGCAATGCAAAGAATTGTTGGGGGGAGCAAATAAATATTGGAGGAATCTCCTTTAATTTCTCAAGGCTTGCTTAAGTAGAAGAGGAAAGAATGATAATAGCAGCTCAAGATTGAACACCCGAAACAAACCGCACAGAAAACATATTGAAAGAGAGAACATTAATGATTGCTGTAAAGTCTATGAACAGGACACAGAATCTATTCATCGTATCTTAAATGGATGTCGAACCCTATTGAACCGACATATAAGGAAAGACATAATACCAACTGTAAATTATTTCGCTTTAAAGTGGGTTAACAATATGGCAGCGATAGAAATGGCAAACAGTTGGAAGCATAATCTCCCTGAAATAGAAGAAAATGAAGAGGCAAAGTTACTGTATGATTGTGTTATTCTGATGGATGTAAGTCGCCTGTAATATATAATATATACCCATTGTTGTAAAAGATGAGAGGTAGCAGAAGTGTTACATAATAGAGGTGGGAGTCCCAAATGACAATAACTTGGTGACGTACGAAAGAGAGAAAGAAATAAAATACCAAAGGTTTAAGCATTAGATAAAAAGAATGTGGGAGATTATTGATATTTTAGTGAAATAAGAACGTGGGAGATCTTTGATATTGTAGTCATCCCAATATTAGTGGGAACGATAGGCAGAATAATAATAATAATAAAAAAAAATATTTGTAGAACATCTTGAGAAGTTCCCAGTATCGGTTAACCCCTTAGAATTGATCTTAATGATAGTTAGAAAGGGCATCGGAATTATGCTTGTTTTGGGATGTGGTTAGAAGAAAACTTCGAGTGTACTTATGGTCAGGGTTTCACCACGGTCATTTCTATTAATTAATGACGACTTAAAAATGGAGAAATGAAAAAAAAATAGTTTAAATGCTGTTCAGAGTGTAGATACGAAATGTAATCAGAAAAGGTACTTGATAAACACATTAATGCATGCAAATTCATGCACACAAAGCAGCTTTAAGAACCAGTGTATGGGTAAAAACATAGTGGAGAATCGATTCTAGATTCAAGCTGCAAAGCAAACGCCGAGTTTCAGGATGGTATTTTATGCATCGCTTTAGGCGCACATAGTGGAGCATCGAGTCAAAAGTCAAAAGAAAAATAATCCAATTTGAAATCAGTCTTCAAAAAGCACTCATAGAGTGTAGATTGGATGTAGAATGTCATGCATGATTCCATTAATTTTACACGCAAACATGATTTCTCTCAGCACCAAAATAAACAAATATCGCGTTTAGGCGCTTTTTTCATTATACTAGAAACTCATATATATCTATATATATTTTTTTTTATCGCACCGCATACATATATATATATATGATAGTATAATCGAAGCACTATTTTTCGCTGTGTATGTATAAATAGAAGGCTTAAATTTTAAAGTTCCAACATTTATTTAAAACGTCATAACTGAGCACTGGGTTTAAAGAATTTTAAACGTAAATTATGCGTTTTCTTGACAAATTAAGAGATCATTATTATTTGAAAGTCTTGTGTATAACTTAAATTATTTGTTCTCTCTATTGATATTTAATATATTATACTATATAGTATATATATATATAATATTATATATTATTACTATAAGGAACTAAAACACTTGACAATTTTTGTGAAGTAACAAAACTGCTAGAAAATGTTCTTTTAATTAAATCAAGATTGCATTGAAGCAATATTGGAGAATATAATTTAGTTTACCGTACGCAAATTAAGTATGTAGGGTCTATACGTATGTATGTGTATTTCTAAAAGTTTTTAAATAACCATCAGGAGACACTACAAAAACATTTAAACATATTATGAACTTTAATTAAAATTTATTAGGAAAAAATTGTTTAAATAACAACACGTAAAAATTTGTGGCAATTAATATATTACCCAATAAGTGTACAAACCGAATGACCTTGCCTAATTTTTTTAAACTACTTGAAGTTTTTTTACATCACGTGAATGCAGTGTGACTGGCAGAGTCGGTGGATGGAAAATTAGAAACTAAATTTTTAGGATAGGAATATAGCTGAAATGAGGTTAAAAAGTTTGATAAATTTGGATTTAAAGACTATGTTAAATATGGATTAAATCATAAATCTCTCTCTCTCTCTCTCTCTATATATATATATATATATATATATATATATATATATATATATATATATATATATATATATATATATATATATATATATATATATATATATATATAATAAAAAATTTATTCTATAGCAATAGAGAATATCAGAACTGCCAATTTAAATTCTCTCATTAAAATTATTATTATATTTTTGTTAATTTTATACCAATAGTATGTAGGAAATAAACTACCTTTTTTTAATTATATTAATTTTTAGGCATTTTGGTCCATATTTCTGTCAAATCTGTTTTTTTTTTTAATTAAACTTCGTTCCTTTTTAACTTTGCAAGGTTGGCATTTTTCAAGAGTCAAATAAAACCCCGCCTCCAAAAGAATACTGCCAATTTAAATTGTCTCTATTAAAAGTTTTTTTTTTTTTTTAAGTTAACTTAATACGAATAATAGGCCGGAAAAGAGCTAACTTTTTTTATTTTATTATTTTATAGGTTTTATAATTCATATTTCTGTCAAATCTGGTTATTTTAATTAAACTCTGTGCCTCTCAAACTTTCGAGGGTTGGCATCTCTACAAGAATCAAATAAAGCCCCGCCCCAAAAGTACTGCCAATTTAAATTGTTTGTTGTTAAAACTATTTTTTTTTTCAAGTTAATGTAACATCAATAATATGCAAGAAACGAGCTAACTTGTTTTTTATTATTAATTTTCAGCCATTTTAATGCATATTTCTGTCAAATCTGTTTTATTTTTTAACTAAACTCTGTGCCTTTCAAAGCTTTAAGGGTTGTCATCACTGTAAAGTTGCAAATTAAACTCCTCCCCAAGAGAAATCCCTGCTGAAGATTCAAATAGATGCATTACGAAATGCTTGAAGCTTCACTATGTGTGGTCTTAGGGAACTTTGCTATTTATTTTTCTTGACTCGACACTACATTATAGCATCGATGCTCCACTATGTTTTTACCCTAAGGCTAGCTAGAACTTGTCTAAAGAAATTACGTTGCAACAATAACAGAAACAAGATACATTTCTACGTTGTATATATATATATATATATATATATATATAATATATAGTATATATATATATATATATATATATATATATATATATATATATATATATATATATATATATATATATATACATGGGCGTCGTCAGGGGGGCAGCTGCCCCCCCCCCTAGAAGTGTTTTTACTCTTATAGAGTCTTCTGCGAATTTTTTTTGATTCCAACGCTCACGCTCTCTCGCGCGCTCGCTTGACCGTTAGTACGTTTTACGCACTCACTTATATATATATACCATATATATATATTATATATATATTATATATTATATATATATATATATATATATATATATATATATATAATATATATATATATATATATATATAATATATATATATATAATATATATATATATATATATACACGAGTTATGGCGAAGGCTAGTTGCAATAGTCTCCTTTTCTCACATTTCTCTTGCCGAAACGAGGTCTCCTCACTCAATTTATATGCTCTTTTAATTTGTAGATAAGAACTGTGTTGTTATTTTATCTTGTGCTTTTTTTAATGTTGATATGTATATATAAATTCTAGATTTTGTGTTCAGTCGGATTCTCAATTCTTTATTAAGTGTTTAAGGCTCAAAGTAGCATTGAAATTATCTCTCCGTGACGCCACTCTATAATTCAACACCGTCTCAGTGTAAAGTTATAGTAATTTCATCAGATCATGGATATTAGGAGATTTCTTGGTACGTGCCTGTTTTACCTTAAATATTATAATAAAATTTTGTATTTAATCCTGAAAAGTATTAATTTTGTAACACATGATCTTATTTGTCCATATGAGGTTAGTTTCATTTTTAAGAAACTATTTTTCATTACAACAGCAGAAATTAGTGGTTTTCAATATAGTTTGCTATACACTTTTAGTTTTTTCTGTTAACATTTAAATGTATTAAAATTATTAGGCCTATGACCATTTGTTGGCAGAGATTTTACAGTAGTAAGAACCATATATATATATATTATATAATAATATATATTATATATATATATATATATATATATATATAAATATTTGTGTTATATATATTATACATATATATATTTATATAATATATATATATATATATATATATATATATATAAATATATATATAATATTATATTATATATATTATAATATATATATATATATATAATAATATATATAATATATATATATAACTATATATATTAAATATATAAATTATATAAATATATATATTATATATATATATATATATATTTATATATATTAATATATTAATATATATACTATATATAAATATAATATATACATCATATATATACGATATATATAAAATAATCATAAACGTAGAACGCAAATCAAAAACTGAGTTTGGGTTTTTTTTTCTTTTGCGCGAACGCGCATAAATTCTGATAAAAGCAGTGTAGACTATATCCTGTCAATGAGCAATAAATGAGATATGATAACTTTGAGGACAGTGTGAAATATATACGTAAGAGAGATGGAGTCATCTCAGCATGATGCTTGTCTCACCGGATTAA
>JABUQX010099884.1:55000-63470 GCA_015478945.1 Trachelipus rathkii
TATTATTCGTTATTATTATTATTATTATTATTATTATTATTATTATTATTATTATTATTATTATTATTATTATTATTATTATTATTATTATTATTATTATTATTATTTATCGCAGAGCATCAGGTAGATACTGGTGAATAAGCTTTGGATTTGGAAACAGTTTTAAAAATAGCCATTAAAAAAAAATAATAAAAAATAAAGTCATTTTTTTGTCTCAAAATTTTATAGATTTTAGCGTAAATAAACGCTTATTATTCTAACTAAAATATTAATAATATATTTTAATATTAACATTTTAGTTAGTAATAAGACTATTTATTTTTAAATGTCTGTAAAAATTTGAATTATCTAATTATCTAATACAATTTAGGCTTCAGACTTGTCATAAATTGTCTACATTGACCTTTATAGTTTGTACGGTTGTGTGATCATCTTTGAAATATGTTTATTTTTTTCAGGAGTTTTCAGTGAACGTTAAATGGTAACAGTATTTCTATATATGCCCCGATAATATATATATATATATATATATATATATATATATATATTATATATATATATATATATATATATATATATATATATATATATATATATATATATATTTTTTATATATATATATTATATAATATTATATATATATATATATATATATATATATATATATATATGGATGGATTGATGGATTTTGTTTGCTATGTTGTGAATAATAATTTTAATATAATTGTGAATAATTTTAATATATAAATAACCAGAAGGTTAAAATATTTATTTAATAAAGAATATAAAAAGAAAAAAATTAAAACTTAACGATTATTGAAATTCGTCAGTCTAAAATAAGTTGGCAGATAAAATTCGTTAAAACTAAGTGATTATAAGTTCGATTAAGAACTTTGAACTTACACTGATGACAAGCTTTTAGTTGTTTGTACATTTTAATCACTGATTGAGAAAATTATTGATCGTGATTTTATAAATAAATAGCAATCAGTGTTTTGGCTGTGAAAAAACTGAAACTATAACAAGAATCAGATATTTGAGATAGTAATTTAAATTAGTATTGTATACTAAATTTTTGAGGTTATTGATTTAAATAGAAGATCGAGTTGTTATAGAGTTACGACTGGACGTGAGTTATGAAATGAAGTGAAACTTAAATTTACTTTGGTAAAAGTCATCTTTGGGTGAAATCTATTGAAGCATCATGGACAATATAACCCACTATTCTTAACAACCGTATTAACAACATAAGTTTCGTAGTTACATCTAAACTTGAAATTTTGGTCAACAACTTGCCGACTGGTACTTGCAGGGTAATTGCAGAAGTTGAAAACTATTGTGAGGATAACTCCACACGAAACAATAATAGGATCGTGTCAGGAGAATCAATTAAGAGAATTCGTTTTAATAAAAAGTTTAAGATAACTCAAATATAATAAAAGGAATAGTTGAAGAGAAAAAAGAAGAAAAGGGGAAGGAAAATTACTTTAACGCACAATTTAGTAAAATAAATAGAGACAAGTTAAGTAAACTAAATAAAATAAATAGATTGAATAGAGTGAATATCGAGAGAAAAAAAAAAAAAGAAAGTAACTGTAAAGAAATCTGATCTAAATTAAACATAAGTGTCTAGTAAATATTTATAAAAGATAAACGTTCAAGATATTTGAGGAAAATAAAATAAACAAAATATATTTATTTATGGGGGGGATTTTAAAGAATTTTAATTAATTAAATAAAGTTTTTAATAAATAAATTGAGTAGTGTATGTATTTTTTAACAAACATTTAAATTTTTTTAGTATATGTGGGGATTTTAAAGAATTTTAAATAAGTAATTTAGGATTTAATAGATAAATAAGATAGATAAATAGATAAATAGATAAATAGATAAATAAGGTGTTAACGGGTATTATTGTGGGTATATTTAGTGAGCGGGGTGGTGGCCTTAGGTGTTGGGAAGTGCCTAAGGGGGGGGGGGGGGTCCCCAAAAGCGTGCAGTGTGAAATGGTTAGGGAATAGGAGAAGGGAAAGATGGGAGGGGGAGGTAATTAGAGTGGGATGTATGAATGTGAGGGGGGGTAAACGAGGATTTGAAGAGGGAGGAAGTGGGGTTAATGTTTGAAGAAAAAAGGTTGGATGTGCTGGGGATAACTGAAACTAAGTTGAAGGGAAAGAGGGAGGTGGACTTTGGAAAGTACAAGGGGGTGATATCAGGGGTGAATGCGAGAGAGTGAGGGCGAGGGAAGGGGTGGGAATAGTTATGAGAAAAGAGGTGTGGGATAAGGTAAGGGTGTGTAGTCAGGTGAGTTTCTAGGATAATGTGGGTTAAAGTGAAATTTGGGGGGAAATGTGGGTTTTTGTATGCGCATATGCACCAGTGAATGGAGCGAGGGAGGAGGAGAGAGAAAGATTCTGGAGTGAGTTGAGTGAGTGTTGGGAAAGTTTTGGGGTAAATGATAAAATTTGTCTATTGGGAGATTTGAATGCAGGAGTGGGAAGGGAGGGGGTGGGAAGAATAATAGGACCATTTGGGTAGGGCGAGAGGGAATGTTAATGGAGAAAGGTCTGTTAGAAGTTTGTTGTGCTGAAAGAAGAATGATAGTGGGGAAAAACTTGGTTCAAAAAAAGTGAGAATCATAAGTATACATGGAAAAGTGAGATAACGGGGGGGAGGGCGGTACTGGATTATGTGTGTGTAAATGGGAAGGATAGAGGCAGATTACTAGATGTAAATGTATTTAGAGGGGCGGGGAGGGGGATATCGGATCACTATTTGGTGGTTGCTAGGATAAGGGTGGGAGGAGAAGTGATGGTTAGGGATAGGGGAGAAAAGAGGAAGAGTAGAAGTGATAAAGGTGGGAAAATTGGAGGAGTAAGAGAGAGTTTAGGAGAGGTATGGAAGGATAAGGTGGAGAGAACGTGAGAGGACAGGAATGGGGGAGGTTGGAGGGAAGTGGAGGAGATTTAAAAGAGGCAGTATGTGAAGAGGCTAGAAGGGTATGTGGAGTAAAAAGGGTGGGTGCAAGCAGAAGGAAGGGGAGTGAATGGTGGAGTGAGGAGGTGAAGGAGGTGGTGAAAAGGAAAAAGGAGGCTTATGTGAAATGGTTGGGAAGTAGGAGAGAGGAAAGCTGGGAGGAAAATAGAAGGGTTAGAGTGGAAGCAAAGAGGGTGTTGATAGGACAACTAGAACTCATCTAAATTGAGTGGTGTAGAAAAGTGACGAGAAAATTTTTTTTTGAAAATTCGGGGGGAAGTAAGAATGTTTGGAAAGAGTGAATAGAAAAAGGGAGAAGGAGGGGTTGGGGGAGAGGATTAGGGGAGGAGATGGGGAGTGGAGGAGGAGAGGATAGGGTAAGGAAGAGGTGGGGGGAGTATTTTAGTGGATTACTGAATGAAGTGGGTAGGGGGAGAGGAGGAATTGCAATTCTGATGAGTTGGGGGAAATGAATGGGGAGGGAGGGGGAGGATGAATACAAATGGAGGAAATTATTAGGTGCCCGTGAATATAAGGAAAAAAAAGGGAAGTCGCAGGTTTGGATGGTTGAGAATGGAAATGTTGCCAGAAGGGAGGTATAAGGGGTGGAGGAATGGCTGGTATATGGTTTTTATTTAATATATGTTGAGGAGTGGTGAGGTAAAGCCACAGGATTGGGAAGGATGGTTTTGTTTGGTCCCCTGTATAAGGGAAGGGGATAGGAGTGGAAATGTGGGAATATTATAAGGTATATGTCTTTTTAAGTGTGGTTTAGGGTGAAAGTGTATGGGAGAATACTGATTGAGAGAGTGAGAGGTTTAACGGAGGGAAGAATGGGGGAAGAACAAGGAGGATTTAGGAGGGAAGAGGGTGTGTGGACCAGGTGTTTACACTAAAGATGCTTGTGGAGAAAAGTATAGAGAGGAAAGGGAAAGTGTATGGGTGTTTTTAGATTTAGGAGTAAGCATATGATAGAAGTGAAGAGGGGGTGAATTGGTGGCAGGGTGTTGGAGGAAAAATGGAGTGGGGGGGTAAATTAGGTAAAGGTATTAGGGCCTTTTATAGGAATAGTAGAATGTGTGTGAGAGTGTTAGGAGGGGAAAGTGAGATGTTTGGGGTGGTGAGAGGATTTGAGGCAGGGGTTTGTGTAATGTAAACCGTGGCTTTTCAATTTGTTTATGGAGAGTGTTTTGCAGAGGAATGGTGAGGGAGGGAGGGGGGTGGAATTGAATTGAATGGGAATGATTAGACAGGGAAGTGAAAATGATATTGGGGTTTTTTGCGGACGATACCTGCCCTTGTGGCGAAGAGAACGCGGAAGGGCTGAGGTATTTGGTGAGGGAGTTTTTGAGAGAATGTGTGGAAAAAAGGGGCTTAAAATAAATCCAGGTAAGAGTAAAAGTGTTAGTGTTTGAGGAAGAGGAAAGAGAGGAGGGGGAGAGGGCCAGAGGTTAGAGTAGGGGGTGTAGTATTGGAAAAAGTAAAGATCTTTAGATATTTAGGGATGGAAATTTGGGTAAGGGGGGAGGGTTGAAGGAGGAGATAGAAACATAGAGTAGGAGAAGGAATGGGAGCTTTGAGTGGCCTGAGAGAATTATGGAAAGGGGGGGGATTTAATCACAGAAAGTTTAAGAATAAGTATGTTTGAGGGAAAAATTTTGCGTACCACGGTGTTGTTATGGGTGTGAAACGTGGGGGTTGAATGCCAGGTCCAGGAAGAAGTTGGAAGTATTTGAGATGAAGGGGTTGAGAGCGGTTTGTGGGGTTAGCAGAAGGGAGAGGATTAGGAATAGGTTGTGAGGGAGAGATGTGATTGAAGGAATGGGTTGGTGGAAGAGCGGAGAAGGGAATGCTAAGAATGGTAATGGGCATACTAAGTGAGAATGAGGAACAGAGAGTGGTTTTAGGAAGAGTCTGGGAGGCGGAGGGCATAGGAAGGAGAGAAGGGGGAGACCAAGAGGAGGTTGGATGGATGGAATACAGGAGTGCTGGAGGAGGGAGTGGATGAGGGAGGAAGGGGGTAGGGTGTTGGCGAGAGATAGAGTGGGGTGGAGGAAGTGGGTGAGGGGCGAGATGAGAGGAGGTGTGAATGAGAGAGGCTGTACGTACCACTACCCCGCTCAGCGGGAAAAAAGTAGTAAGTAAATAAATAATAATAATAATAATAATATATATATATATATATATAATAATATATATTATATATAATATATATATATATAATATATATATATATATATATATATATATATATATATATATATATATATATATAATATATTATTTATACATATGATTATATATTAAAAAGCTATGGAATATGAATAATAATTGCTACCTTTCTATAAGTTTTTCTATGGAGATAAATTCCAAATTTAGATGGTCTCCATAACAAATATATTCAAAATATTAAAGAGTACATATAGTGTTAGTAAAACTGGAGCCATGTGTCACTTGGAATTTGGAATTCTCCAAAACTGATATTTTCATCAAATCGAAAAGTTTCATTTTCTTAAAGAAAAATAAAAGATTTCTAAAACAGACTCTAATGATGTAAGGGAATCCTGCTCCGGCCGAATATCCTGCTATTTCAAAGAGCTCCATCTCCAGCAAGATAATATTTTAATATCCGACATCAGGTTGGAACTTTCTATAAAGAACTGAACATTTTCTCTTAAAAATCTGAATATTTAGTTTCATAGACATTAGTCCATTTATTAGCTCCAGACATTTTTAGCTTTAGTTTTGTGCATAACTAAGAAATAGCAGTATATACATATGTAATGAATATATAACAATTTTTCTTTGTTTTTACTGATAATCCTTTTTAATATTGTAGATTATAATATAATTATATTTATAATTTATATTATATTATATTACTTTATATTTATAATTATAATTTATAATATATAAGATAATGCATCTGATATCGAAATTTATACACCTTTGAATTATCAAAAAACTTATTTGCAGTAATGCATTTTAGATTATTAATTACTAAATTTATTATATGATGTTTTCAAAATTTTATGCTGTACAAATATCCATGAAAAATACATAAATACGATTAACTTAAAAAGTAAAGGTTGAGCGATTAACTAAAAGAAAATTGTCAAAATTGAAAATTTGCTCTAACCCTAATCATTCTTACAATTTATCCAGCTTTTGTGAGTTTTTCGGAATAGATTTAATTGCTCGAGTTTCAAAACTTGAATTCAAGGCAATTTTCTTTACACCCAACCGTTTGACATTTGGTAACAACATGAATTGTCGATTTTGAGTGGCTCTATCTCGGGGGTGGGGAGAAAAAAAAACTTCTCATTTAGCTGTATACTAGGTAAAAGTTTTAGGTTTATGCCTCCTTATCTTTTCTATACTATATCCAAAAATAATTAAAATATATGTGTAGATTTTTTTTCAATTTATCCGGAAATTGGATGAAAACTACCAAAATTAAAAATTTAAACCAGGCTAATTAATTTTTTACTTTTTGTTAAATTTTTTATTAAATTTTCAGAATATATTGAATCAGACTAGTTACATATCGTTTATATAGATCAGAGATTCCCAACCGGAGTGCCGCGGCACGTAGGTGTGCCGCGAGATCTGTCAGGGGTGCCGCGTGATTTTAACCTAATTGTAACATCTCTAACCATTTTAATGAAATTACGTTTTCAATTTACTAGGCAAAATTTCTTTAAAAAGGCTTTAATTCTCCCTCTCTCATGAAAAGTTAATTATATTATATGAGTATTATATATTATATATATATTATATTTATATAATATATAAAATATTATATATATTTAATCTATATATATTATATATATATATATATATATATATATATATATATATATATATATATATATATATATATATATATATTGCGCACAGAAGACTTTGTGCTTTGGGTAGAATCAGTAGAGTAGAGTCAATAAGTAAATAAATTAATTAGTGTTCCTAGGGTTGTGAAGTGTTACATAAGTGATCAATTCTGAAATGGATAAGTTTGTAATAAGGAAACGTAAACTCGAGGAGAGCGAACTTGTACCACCTACTTTATGTGAGAGTAATTTGAACATTATCATTCCTGGATCTTCAACATCAAAAGTATTTCTTTTAAAGAAAAGAACGTATTTAGAGAGTTATTTGTCTTACATATTTTTACCAGTTATTTATTTGTCTTACGGATTTTCATGGAACAACGAGGCAGATAATCCGCGTCCCCTATGCTTAGTGTGTAGTGAAACGCTAAGCAATGAAGCCATAGTCCCCAGCAAACTTAAGAAACATCTTGCTACGAAGCACCTATTTGTATCCCAGAAACTCGGCTCATATTTTTCAAGGCTATTAGAAAATCAAGAGAAAATTGGTAATAGAATGTTGAAGAGATTTACCACAAGTGACACTGTTCTCGAAGCTTCATTTAAAGTTGCCAAACTACTCGTCAAGAAATTGAAACCTCATACAACTGGAGAGGATATCATTATCCCGGCGTGCAAAATTATCGTTGAAACGAATGAAACCATACCAAAATTTCAAAGGTTCCTCTCTCAAACAATACTATTAGCCGTAGAATATTTGAAATGTCATTAAATGTAAATGAACGAGTCATAGATAAAATAAAAACTCACCATAAATTTGTTTACAAATAGATGAAAGTACTGATATTACTGCCAAAAATCAGCTTCTTGGATTCTGTAGATTTATTGACGGTAAATATATCGTGAAGCAGTTTTTGTTTGGCAAAGAGTTGGAAACAACTAGTACCGGCGCCAATATTTTCGCTTCCGTCTCTTCCTATCTCAATAACCATGGTCTTTCATGGAACGACTGTTGTGAAATATGTACTGATGGTGCACAATCAATGACAGGAAAGTATAAAGGATTTACTGCGCGAGCTTTAGAGGAAAATGGATCATTGATAATGACTCACTGCTTTCTGCACAGAGAAGCACTAGTAGGGAAATATTGTGGTGAGCTGTTCGCTGAAGTTATAAATCAGGTTGTAAAGATGATAAATTACATATCGCGACCCTTTTGAAGTGTGACTCCTTTGAAAAAATATGTTGGTGAAATGGATGCACCATAATATCTCATTATTATTCATATCAGAAGTTATGATGGTTATCGTCGAGGCGGTACGAGTACTAAACCGCGTTCTCCACCACTCAAGAGGAAACTAAAGTCTTTTCTGAGAAAGAAGAAACATCGATGGCATTTTCTAGGGTGCTGCAATACTGATGATTGTGATTCAGGCTGTCAATAACTGTCAGATCATTTTTAGTAAAACTAAATGAATCTAAAATACTTCATTGCAGGGACGACAAGACAACAATAATTCTTCAACCAATACAAATGAAAGGTTTTCATGAGAAAGAAATAGCTCATCTTGAAGTCTGCAATTGAGAGAAAAGTGATTTTTCGAATTTCCATTCCATCCTTTTAAAATTTTCGAAATGTAATGGCGAGGAAAAGCTAAAAGACC
>JABUQX010099885.1:0-57712 GCA_015478945.1 Trachelipus rathkii
GGTTTGATTTTGTATTTAGCTCGTTCTTACTATTTAGCTATTTTTATAACGAAATTGGATATAATAAATGGAAAACCTGTAGATTGTCTTTTTTTAACCAATCCGGCTTTTTTTCTGCAATGCTCCAGTTTGTCTCATTTGATTGGCGAAATTTTGGACTTCTTCTCTCTCATCTGGCTAAAGATATCCACATAGGGATGAAATCTCACTCTAAACTTTGCTTGACAATTATATTATATCAGTTTAAGAGACATTTGATTTTCTGTTGATTAGCGTCTTTTCATTTTAAGTGTTCTAGTTCAACAGAGAGCATTCCTGCTTTCTATTGTTTCTAGGATCTTCAGCTCATCTTAAGGTAAGATTCTGAACCTGTGATATCATACAAGTATTGGGTCCGGGACCATAATATGTGTTAGTTTCTTTTTCAGTTAATTCATACTTTCTCTTCTCGTTCATGGAATTTTTTGTTCATTTGCTAGTAATACATTTTCTTCTTATATAAAATTTTTTCCTGCGAGTCAGGTCGTAGAATGGTGATTTTTATATTTTTTGGATGTAAAAGTTCTGGAAAAGAAAATTTTTAACTAATTTTTTGATGTTTATTTTCGATTTTCATATATATAAATTTCCTAATATATCATATGATAAATAATCACATATAATATCATAATATATATATATACCTCTAGTAATCAGTATTATTGTTATTCATATAAAATACTATAATACTATAGTATAATATACCTCTAAATAATATAAACTTGCAGTGTAAGTAACATAGTATTATCATATTTAGATTATAATATATATATATACAATGATAATATATATTTATTATAATAAATCTTATAAATAGTATGATAATATTATAATATATAACTAAATATAGTGTCATAAAATGTAAAATACTCAATAATATACACAAAAATGCTTAAATATATTATTACCTTATATTCTATAATATTATACTCATATATATATTCTATTACTACTCGTAATAATAATTTGATTCTCAATAAGATACTAAATGGTATATAATATGATATAAATAATATACTATAATATATAATACTATATATTATAATATATATATATATATATTATTATATATCTGTATAATTTTTTCTCTGGCACATGCGAGAAATGGTGCAAACAATGTCTGTGTGTAAAAAGGGTTAGTGTTTTATAGGTTTAGTTTATGCATAAGAATGAGTCCAATACAGGGTAAACTAGAATGTGGATCATCAGGGCCAAAGGGGCTGAATCATTTGATCAGCGTAAGAGCACGTGTCATGGGATGTACCAAGCACTCGAATGCCATTTATTGGGGTAATTTAATTTGGGTTACTAGGCGTAAAGCGTTCGGTACGTACGATGGATTCAGGTATTGACCAATATATCTAATCGAGTCTGTAGCCACACACTATATATCTATATATATACAATATATATAATAATACATCATATACATAATTTTATATACTATATCTATATATACTATATCATATATAGATATATATCGTATATATAAAATACTATATAATTTAATACTATATATGTATAGTATATTATATACTATATATATATTATAATAAGTATATATTATACAGTATATTCTGCTAAAACTTAATCATAATGATATAATTCCTATATATATAGATATATATATCATATATATATATATACTATATATATATATATATAAGTATATATATATTACATATATATAAATAACTATACCTGATATATATACCACATTCTATATTAACACTAATAATATACTAGTGATATAGCTTGTATAGCTACCAGCCAACGTTTGTTTGTCGTACTAGCTATAATATATATATAGTATATATATATAGTAGTAATTATATATGAGTATACACATCTTTATTAATTTTTAACTAAACACATTTTCTCCTACCAACTTAATTAACCAGAGAATCTATATATGAACAACATACACTACAAAGATACCCTATTTATATTATCTTATTTTTAACCACTAAGTTTAATACATTAGTTCATTCATAAATTATACTACTCCTTTCCTTACCTCTTACCGTAATATATACCTTTACACATCTAAGCTAACTATACTATTGATACTATTACTATAGTGATATTATAATAATATATACACATTTCAACCATATACACCACCTTCATTTTCTATATTAGGAGAACGGATAGTAGAAACTACGAAGCATACGAAAGATTACCAAGATAAATGGGCCCTTAATATACGAGTGTTTGGTACATCCATGACACCTCTTCAGCTGATTCAATGGCTCAGACAAGCCTTCTTGGCCTTGCCATTTACATTTATTTAACGGATAGATCTATTGGACCATCTCGTTTCGCGATCATCAAGAAAAACAAATAAACGAACTATCTGTTTTACGATAGACAAAATTCGGGTTTTCACATTTATACTGCATTGTGGAAGAGGAAATATTCTAAAGAGATAATTTATTATCGGCGTCGTTTTGCCTAGCAGGACGCATGGCACACAAAGTGGTTTAGGTCAATGGATTAAGGGACTTCACTGCAAATAAGGTGTGGTTTTCTCTAATAATGGATCCACATACCCAGGCATATATCCTCACCGACCTTGTCGCTGTAATCCTACGACACGGCAGGGATCCGAAGGAGATCTCCATTTGCAGTATCTC
The DNA here is from genome assembly GCA_015478945.1 of Trachelipus rathkii. NCBI lineage: Eukaryota > Metazoa > Arthropoda > Malacostraca > Isopoda > Trachelipodidae > Trachelipus > Trachelipus rathkii. Next base: position 2,676 of record JABUQX010099885.1, read on the forward strand.
GCCTTCGCACAAATTTTTTGAAGCGTCTTTGGCAATTTAATGTAGAGAATACACTGAAGAACGAGAGCAGGTGATAGAGAACTGTTATTTGAGAAAAAGTAAGTATGATTTTGCTGTTGATTCTGACACTGGATAACATAGATGAAATAGAATAGTTCGTGAAAAGAGGAGTTGGTTGTTTTCGGGTGGTAATTTTGCATGTGCTGGAGATAGTAAAGAGATGAGTATGTAAATCTGGAGTAGGAGAGAGTATGCTATATGAGACTTGACTAGAAGATTAAGGACAGATGACCACACAAAATTGATGGATAATTTGTATCGTCGCGTCAGTACAAGAGTACTTAACGATCTGTCGTTCTATCTGCTACTTTCTCGCTCTTGAATAGAGTCAAGGAATGTGGTTGGCTCGCTCACTCATTCGAAGGTGAATCGCTGAGGCAGAGTTTGGGACTTCTTACTTTGGCGAATCTGACTGATGATTTTCGACTGGTGTGTGAGTCAGATTTACACTTCAGATTCGATTGTGTTGTAGCCCGCTTGGAATGGTTTTATAGGAGTATCTCGACAAAGGATCGGTCTGCTATTAGGTGCCTTTATTTGTCGTAGTGGTTGGTCTGATAATTAAGAATGCGTTATTGGCTTCTCATGGTTGATCTGTATATTTCCTATTACAATGGTGAGTGGTGATGTTTGGTTAAGAAGCACATTTTCGTTTTTAAGCATTGTAGAGTTGGTTTATACGTTTACGCCGAGAATTGGTGGTAGGGGAGATGGTATTGTTGTGAAGGCATGATTGATTTTGTGCGTTGTGAAGACATTAAAAGCTCCGTATCAACTTCGTTCACTATCTTCTCTCCTCTCTCCCCCTCTCTCCTCCCTCCCTCCTTCTCTTCTCTCTCTCATCTTCGCTTCCTCCCGCTTTCGTCTTTCTATTACTTCTTATCTCTATATATATATTTTCTTCATAGTATTCTACCTAATATATATTTCTATCTTGCTAACTAAATTCTATATCAATCTGATGTTATATATACATATTATATCTATATTTTGTATTTATCTTGTATTTCTTCTTGTATACTATCTCAGGTCGTTCTATTCCTTACAGCTATTTATCATTATCTTTCTTACTATATCCTATCTTTCTTCGCCCTCCTATTCATTTATCTCGCCCTCCTCTGCTCGCTCTATCTCTCACTGTATACTAGTTCCTCTGCCATTACGTCTATCTTTCCACTCTTCTCTCCTCAGCTTCCTCTTGATCTTCCTCTTCTCGAAAAACTGAGAAATGAAGGTTCTCTCTCACTTCTCATCCTCTCTTCTCATTAACTCTCATCCTCTCTCTCTCGATTCTCTTCTCCTCTCACCTATCATATCTTAAGTCTTATTACTCACTCACTCACTTCCATCTCATCTATATATATATTTCAGATGCTTTCTTAACTCTGGTTTATATATCTATATTCTCATGAGCTAATCATCTCTATATATATTTTTCAGAGCTTTCATCTCTGATTTATACTTCCTATCATCCTCTAATTTATAAATATAATATATATATATAATTAATATTTATATATATATATTACTATTTATCCTATATCTATTATTCTCATAACTTCCGTTCTCTATCTTATATTCAAACTATATACTACTTTATATCCTATTCCTTATATTATATACTCATATCATATCTCTTTATATAATAATTATATTTCTATATTCCTTTTTCTTATTTTCATTGGTTTATCACGCAAGGATTGGGGGGTTTGGTGGGTTATCATGCACGAATCATTATGAAAAGTAATAGAATAAACTGACGAAGTCGAAAAGACGGTTCTCTCCAGTTTGACGTTCCTTTATCACCCCCCGCCTCCCCCTTTTCCTCTTAATATTATACTTATATATACTATAATATATTAATAATATATATATATATATATATATATAATATATAATATATATATATATATATATATATATAATATATAATATATATATAATATAGATATATAATATATAGATATGAATATAAATTAATTTAAAAAATTTTTTTTTTTTATATTTTCTTCTACAGTTGCGTTTTTAAGATCGGAAACTGTGAGGAACAAATAATGAAGGAAAAAAAAAAAACAGAAAATGTAATGATTAGATCAATAAGTTGAAGGATTTTTTGGTCGTTAATCCACTTCACTATTTGACACATTTTAATAAATTTTTTTACTAATTTAATATTATTTTAAACAGAGGCTCTATTTAAACTAGTTTGGTTTTTATTTTTATCTTTAAAGATTCCTCTTGAAGAGTGAACCTAAATTTGGATAGGAATTGTAAAGCATGAGGTAGAGTCTGAGAGAAGGATAAACTAACCCGCCTCTAAATTTCCCTATAATCGCTCCTCTTTCCACAAATTCACTTCCCATTCATGATTTTATAATGCATTAATTTATGAGTATATTTTTTGGTAGATTTAAGCAAATATACGGAGAAGACTCCAGCCAACAAACGAATACTTTAACAGTGTTTTCCTCAAACTTGAAAAATAGGTTGTTCAGAGAAAAAGCTGTCACCTCACGTAAATATTTTGAAAAGAAAGCAGAAATAATTTCCTAATCTGATATGTTTGTTATAGAACCGCAGTGCTGCAATCTTTGGTCAGCATTCTTCAGTTATTCAATAAATAAATACATAGGAGATTCATAGTCTAGCAGAAGATTATATCTAATATAGTAGAAATGGTAACAGGACGAATTATTTCCAAAGTTGTTCGATTTTGAAAGTTATCATTTCCACCAAAGGCACTCTGGCTAGACAAAAATTTTAGGTCTGTCATGCTAATGGCCATAATCTGTAAATCCATACATTGGTCCTGGCCAATAATTATAACTAAATTGCAGATCTAAATTTAAAACATTATAATCAATTATGGAAATGCTAATGGCTCGGAAGCTAACACCGTTGAAAGCATAAACTAAAATAGATCATGACAAGAAAAAAAAAAAAAAAAAAAAAAAAAAAAAAAGTTTTAATAAAATAAAATCAAACAGTCTAATTCGATCCTCTTTATATCGTTGCATAAACAGAAAACTAGGAAACTATTTTAAAACTTAAATTTCCACAACTCTGCAACAGAAGAAACCAAAGGAAGATTATCAATCATTTGGTATTTGTAGGGGTGTACTTATTTAGTGAATTTATTCATAATATGTATGTATTAGTCACTTTTTATTTTCGTGAGCTTCGGTTTTACTTTTAGTATTAATAAATTTCGACTTGCTTTTGCTGGAGAAAAAAAGTAATAAAAAGTAAATCACGTTTAATTGGTTCCTAGTTAATAACTGTCCTGTGCTTAGTTGGTGCCTTAGCTGACTTGTCGTTCTTAAACGAAGGTGACTAAAAAAACTTGTTTAAAGAGTTATGGTTCACGGTTGGCACGATGTAGGGGAACAACAAACTGGTTGTCCCAACAAAGGCTGGTTTTTATTCATAAACCCACCTTGAAAAAACCCACCACTTGGGTTTTATCTGGATTGACTAATAAAAGAGCGTAAAATGACGGATGAAATTCCAAGCTGGAGACTGACATGGCTAATTATTAAAAATGTAACAGTGTATGTTATTATTTGATTTTAAATATGTCAACTTTCCTATCATCAGATGTTACTATCTTTTTAAAATTGCCTTTTTATTGTTATATTGATTATTAATTATTAAAAAATTAGCAGTAACTTGCTCACATACAAAACAAAAAGGGAGCCCGAAGAGAAGCTCTGTGCAAAGACCATCCCACACTCAAAAAATCCACCTATCCTAGGTGACAAGGTGTTACTGGTTCGAAAAAACCCACAATTGAGTGTGACAAACATGAACTGTCATTTGCTAAATTGCTGAACACTTTGACAAGTGACAAATAACAACAGCGACGCACACAAGCTTAAAAGATTAAATGCCTTTCAAATTTTAGATTAGCACTAGGTCGGGGCAAACAAACGCAAATTTGTTCAACAAAAATAAATAAAGTACCTTTCCAATATTATTACCGTTCAAATGTCATGATGTGAAACTTTTAAAAAAGCCATATTTAAAACTTGCATATTAGCCGCCGAGAAAAAGGCTCTAATCACATCTGACAATAACAATGTATATAATATCTATAAATAATAAATTTACTATATAATTTATAGTTAAATATAATAATTATATATATTATATAAACTATTATAATATCTTTCTTTCTCTTCTTATCTTCCTTACTAATTTGTCCAGAATGGGAAAGTCCGTGACGAGCATCGGAAAAGGAACAAGCATAGAAGAACAGGACATAGATCGAAAAGAGAAAGCCACAGCCCTTTACCGCCCTCAGTAACATTAATAGTGGAGAACTCATTGCAGTCAGAAAATTCCACCCTAAAGCTTCATCGGACAGCGATGGACCCTCACTATGGTAGATCGTCAAGTAAGGGTTCATCCTTGGCCCAGGTGGCCCAACACCATACCCCCTAACGAAATCAGCCCGCATTCACTTCCCTGGTTATACCCCTCATCTCGAAGCCTCTAAGCCCAACTCCCCCGACATTTTCTCCGCTTCAACATTCCGTTTTACCTGACTCAATCAACCCACTTTCTTCTCGGTCTCCCGCGGCGTCGTCCACTCTCTCGTCCACGCTACCATCCACTTATCAACTCTACGGCATGCATTCTCCTCTATGAAAATCCACAACCGCATCTCAATCATACTTTAATTTATTCTCTCATTTTACCCTGTTCTTCATCTTCACAGACACACAACATCTCTAATAGAGTTCCATTCCTCAATTTTATCAATCTTCTCACACCGTAGCACAGACCCGTAAGATTGGTCCATCTGCAAACACATTGATACTTTTTAGAATCTGTACTTCTTATTCCAGGCCCCTATAGTCTCACTACTATATAGAAATACACAGGTAACAACATAACCGCTTATAGTTAAGACCAATATACCTCAGACTTAGATCCCTTTACATCTCCACGAACCCATCAACGTTTTAATTGCACAGCCACCTTCCGCAATTCCACGTAACTGAACTTTCCCCCTACTCACCCTGCAATCTCGCCCGTCCTCCATCAACATGACCCCCTAAATATTTAAAGCTCAGAGACACGTCGGTTCCACGTTGCTCCACCCATGCAAACATAACTTCTCTAACTTAGGAAGTGTCCTACCGTAGGAGTGTCCTGCACCCACAGGAACCATAACCTTACTCTTGATCCACGTTCTTATCATGCGCCCCTCCTTTACACGCCTGTCCAAATCTAATGCTACAATCACTGTCAAGCTCTCTGCGGTGTTAGATTCGCCAAAACGAACCAACATCCCGCATCAAAATCGGCAAACGCCAAAAAAACTCGAACACGCGATGGTTCAATTCCGGAGAAGGCAGAATATATTACTATCACTGTTGTTAAATTAATATTATTTATATAATATATATATATAAAATACTAATATTAAATATAATCAGATATATATAATATATCATATACATATATATATAAGTATTCTTTTTATTCTTTCTTCGACCTTCCTTCTGGCCCCAAGGATTGGGGTAAGGGCCGTATCAGCACGGAAAAGAAAAAGGCAGTAGGGGAACATGACAACGTCGAAAAGAAAAAGCCCAGCCTGTACCAGCCCCGCTCTGTAATCCATAATTAGTGAGAGCGCTCTGCAACAGAGCTAGAAATCCACCCTATGAGCATCATGGGAACCGCGAACGGACCCTCACTCATGGTAATCGTGCATTTAGGGTTCATCCGCCTGGCCCATGGTTGCGCACAACCATGCGCCACCATACAAAAACGCGCGCGCCATTCTCTCCATTAGTAGCACCCTTATCTCGCTCTGCCAAACTATCAACAATTTCTCCTCCTTCAGACACATATCGTTTTCCCGACTCAATCCACTTTCTCTCGTCGGTCTCCCAGCCGGTCGAGTTCCAAAGACACTCTCTCACTATAGCATCGCTTAACGCCCAAAACGACTTTCACATCAATCCTTTCCACCATGACAAAGCCATCCTCACATACTTTCATTGCTTTTACCTCATTTACCCTACTTTCTTTCACCCAGCACCACCCCCTAATACGGGTTTCATTCCTCACTTTAATAATTCTTCACACCGGTCACTAGCATGCCCTACAGATATTTGTCCATCTGGAATCACATTGAACTTATAGATCTTAACTCTTATCCAAATGATTATTTTAGACCAAGTGCGCTCACGTTACCTTAGTATTGTTTTTCAGTCAGAAATAACAGGTAACGGACATAGTCCTGCATCGTTATAGACCTAGGCGCCAGCAAGACTTAGATCCCTATAACAATCACCACTCGAACGATTAAATTGCACCAGCACTTCCTGCCGATTTCACAAGTTACCTACCACAACTCTGCATCATCCGTCCTCTCTTTATCAAACATGTATCCTAAATATTTATAAACTCAAACAATTTTTCCAGTTGCTCCACATCGAACATAACTTCACACTGAGGAACTGTCCCACTCACATCAACCATAAGACCTTACTCTTACTACGGTTTTATTTCAAACCCTCCTTTTACCATACCCTCAATAACTTCGTCTCCAACCTCTAACTCTCATCAGACTCGGCCCACAGTCGAACCAAATCCATCCGCATGACAACTAGGTAGGGCACCCATCGCACTCGCCTCTCATCCCATCATTCACACAACTTTCCTGCAATCCCCCCTCGAATTCTTCATAACCCATTCCGATATATCACATGAATAAGCGAAGGACATAAACACACCACCCTGATCTCACGCCGCATTAATTTAACTCTAAACCACAAAGCACAGATTTCGTAACACATTTATTCTTAGACACCAACGTTCACGATCGTCAACAATATAGCTTGCGAATTCCCATTCAGAAGGCCTACCACCAACACAATAGTAAGTCACTAAATACTGCGCAAGCTTCCCATGAACTCATATAACGCCTGTTGTAAAGAGTCCGCCATAAAACCTAAATAATAATTTATCTCTTCTGCTCCCTCATGTTCATCAATCATTGTTCAAGTGGGAAAGATTTTGATCCACACACAGTGCTCTAAACACTCTAAACCTCGCATTGGTCTTCACCAATTTCAGTTCCTCCCTCAGTACGTCGACGCACTCTCGGACCAAAATACCAGCAATACATTCCCTACAACAATCAATAAACTTAATTCCCTGTAGTTCTAGTTTCCCATATCCCCCTTACCCTAGCTTACCCTTATATAAAGGTACTTTATTACTCTCTTCTCCAAATCCCTTGGAACTAAAACTCCATAACCTTTAGTATAACAAGACGTACAAAAACTTCCAAATTCCGAACATTGACCATCTCGCCAGCTCATTGGCATTTCACTAGTATATTTGCATCTATAAACATCAACAGATTAACACTATTCTTCACGTTCTCGACCCTATCCGCATTTACCGTCTCGCTTACTAAATACCTCATTGCCCCAAAGAATCATACCTATTCCTCTGAAGCACATCAAGGAACCAACACACATCACTAAGCACTGCTCATATACCTTGTTATTGATTGGTGGCAAAGATAATATATAACATATATATATATATATATAATATATATATATAATATATTATAGTATATATTATATATAAAAAAATAAGAAATGATATAATTATAAATTATATATAATATAATATAAATATATAAATCATTACTATAATATATATATAATAATATAATATATATATAATATATATAAATTTATATAATATATATATATTATATATATATATATGATATGATTAAATAAGGTACACTATATATAACTATATTATATATATGATATATTATATAATAATATTTATATATATAGTATCTTTAAATCCAACAGAAGGGTTAATTATTTCATTGCTAAATCGATATTAAAAGTTTTGAATTTAACTCTTCCATGAAGCAATTTGATTTCTAATTTCCATTTTCGATATCTATCGCCTTTGTGCTGATTTTTTTCTGGACGCCCTCCTTTACCAGCCGTTTCTTCAGTCCTGTGCTCGTTAAATCTATAAAGGGTATCTCGGAATTCAATCTATTGCCGTATTATTCTCCTACTTTTTTGTTAATGCATTAATATAAAGGTAACTACTACAGTTACATACCCTACAGACGTTTTCACTTTCAAAAACAAACCACTTAACAGAATAATAGCTGACGCCTAAGGAGGATGTCTTGGAGACGACCGTCTCCTTATGTTGATTGGATTTATAGCTGCGCAGAGAAAAGGAGTTTTAAATCGCTGGTCATTTTAACATTCCTTTCTCTTCTACTCCGACTATCTCCGCAACACATCACACACTCCTCTCTCATCAGGTGGCGCACGTGCTTCAAAAGAACTCTCACTCGTTGCTTGCTCCTTTGACAGGAGTTCATCCGCGGCCTGGCACCTCTATTATTATTGCCAACTTATGCTATCCACAACTTTAGTTCTAAAATACATTGCTATAAATTAAAAATTGTCTTCAATATATATAGTATATATATATATATATATAGTTTTATATTATATATATATATATATATATTCTATAAAATTATTATTATTTAGTTATAGTATATATATATTATATATATATCTATAATATATATTATATAATCATTTATATATATATATATATATATAATTATATATATATATATATTATATATAATATTATATGTACAAAATATTTTAACATCTATTCATCACTCATTTAAAAATAAAATTTTCTATTGTGGAAAGCGTGAAATACAATTTCAATTGAAGCGGTACATCTTCAAAAATTTTTTAAAAAATATATGAGTATTTTAAACGCATCTGTCTGAATCTAATTAATTGGTTGAATAGGATTACATAACATTTTTACGTATATTGCTTTGTTATATTTTAAAAAAATTGATAAATATTCATTTTTTATTAAATTCTTGATAGCCAAGGAGTCGATGAAATAAAATACACCAGGTTCATATTTATATATTGTAACCCAGTGTCCGTAAGCTAGACGTCTCTCAGAGGTGTTGACAATTATACCTGTTCCATTTTCCAAATATTATACCGGGAAGTTCATTAATAGCGTAAACTCCTCTGAAGCTTTTCTTTTGGAGGTAAGAGAAAATTTTATTTACGTTTCATCCATTTCTTTTAGAAGTTAACAAGAATATTGCGTACTCGGTCAAATTTTTCTACTATCTTGATATTCCATTATAGACCTATGACTGAAATTAAGGTAAGTTGTGAGAGATGCTGTTTGAATTCATTGATATCCAAATGTTTCACTTGCGAACGAGCTATTATATACTGCTGCAGCTTGTACCGCATTATTCTGGACATAAGATCGTTAAGCATACAAGTTGTGTATGTGAAAGCCGTATGACATCCGACGATTGAATACCTGTTCCAACTTCAGAGCACCCACCCGTGTTGGAGAACAACTCGAGGAAAGGTCGGGCACACAATGGAGAACCGTCGAGGGGATATTCTACTTTATAGGGTCGTCCATGGCTTTGACCGTTAACTTGAAGATTGATCTCTCTAAGACCATAAGGTTTAAACTTGAATGGATTTTTAGAGTAACTGCCCTATAAAGGCTGAATGGTCTACAATTCCTACAATGACCCTTTTAGAGGGAAGCATTAGCCTTATAACCAACGTTGGCAAGATCTCTTACTCGATAACCCTGAGTAAAGATTAAAAATTTTAGTCCTACAGTCTTTATAGAGAATATTTAGCCGACTGTTTAAAAGAGCTTTTCTCAATCTCTATAATGTTCTACTGGCGAGTAATTTCACTATACGTACATAAAAGATAAGTATCCAATATTTGAAAAATAGGAGTAGGTGAAGCAGTCGTTGCACGCAGCTTTGGATTGACCATTAGGACAAATTGCGGAGTAGATCTAGTATAACCTGATTACGAGTGTCCACAGATGGCTAGAATAAGTATTTCTGGAGATATGTCACCGTTTACACGTCCATAATATTCAAACGTGTTATTTTTAGACTTAATAAGAAAGCAAATTAAATTTAGATTACTTTTTAAAATGTAGGTAGCGCTTGAATTGTAAAAATGGACTGTTTAGCATCATCGAATAATTTAGTACGTTTTCCTATATAGCCTTCGGTTGGTAACTGGCTGCTGATGCTCCTAGATATGTTTCATTCACTTCAATGTTCTTAAACATGAGAATAAAAAAGTTGGAAACAGGAATATTACTACATGTTTCTTTCCTGTGAGATTCCGTCCATCTTCGATTTACCATTTAACTTCAGATATAAAAAAAACATTCGAAGGGTCAAGATATTGGTCAGAAGTGCCTGCGATATTGAATTCGAGAGGTACATCGGTGTATTTGTGACAGCGTGAAGGGGGTTAATGCTGATAAAATTACTTTCTAAGATCGATGTCTGTGTAGGATTTACGGAAAAGAGATCCAATTCACTCTTGCAGCAGTCTGGACTAGAGGGAGCTGTTCTGAAAGTGCTCTACTATTGGACGCCTCGACACTACAGAGGTGAATACCGGAATTCATAGCGGTGATTGTGCTATTTATTATTCAGAAAAAATTGGACCTTCACGTTCTTTTCCTGACTTGCAGATACCATTTGACGGAATTTTCTTGCTACGGGTTTTTTTCTTTTTACTTTTCCTTTTCTTTTTGTTATTGAGTCTTTTTACACGCTGGCTTTTCACCTTTCTAACACCACCTCCCGTCATCTTGCGTCGTATTTTTCGTTGACATCGTCTAACATTTCATCTGGAACATCAGCTATGCGGCGTTTTACAGCACTGCGAGGGTCGACACCCATTAACTATGCTGGCATTGGTTTATTCTGTTTCTGGCCGCTTTTTTAAACAATGTATTTTCTCTGATTTAAACAGGGAATAGCTCTCACGAATAACGCAAGCAAAAATCCTCCTAAACCATATTCCCTCTGCATTCTTGAACCTCTGAAGACTCTTTCTCTTTCCATTTTTATTATTATTACCGGAGCTTCATTTCTTATGTACTTTACCACGTGCTGTCCCCATTGTGAATGGGGTATGGTTTGCACTCCAGTCGACGTCTCATTATATTAAACGCGCGACTGAACTTTCGTTGGGTCTTACTCCATAGGAGTTACGTGAACATTAGGAAGCTTATACTTGCGACCTTTGGAAAATGACTACTTTACAAAGAGGCTTTAGTCATTCCCTAAATACTGATGGTCTACATATCTGTATAAGACCATGGCCAGACCTGGACTCTTGAAAACATTTAGTAGCAAGCATACAAAGTAATGAACCTCCTGGTGTCATTTTTGCAACATACTCTTTCCATCGCGTGGTATTATAACGATAGATCCTTTAGAGACTGGGTTTGATTATTTTCCCGAATTTTGTATACATAGTGATGTAATTACCAAGTTACGAACCGGTTGAAGGGCCGGAAAATAATAAACTATATCCTTTCAGGTTCACCTGAGTTTGCAGCTTTAAAGTGATTAAGCACAGTTATCTTCAGTTAACCGGACTTTATTACCAGAACCACTAATCATTTAGCATACTGACTTGCTTCAAATTTTGTTTAGAGTTATGAACATCAGTAACCGATTTATAGAAACCGTGGTTGTTTAAAAAAATTTCAAAGAAATATTCATTGTTAGCCTGCGTTTCGATGTCGCCGTAAATTAGCCATTAAATTTTATACATTTTAACTTAATCAACATTTCTAATATCGTAAAGCCAAATATGAAACAGGCATATTCTCTACCGACATCGAGAATTACTTCACTTAATCCTGTTCATACGATTCCGATCCAAAAGTTATAGGTCTCAATATTGGGTTGCTATAGTCTTGAATTTTATTTCAGGATGTACAGATCCATAAGAAGCCGATGAAGGCAGCGTTAACAGAAAGTGATCTTCATCCATGTTCACAAAGAAAACTGATCAATGTTTCTTAATTTCACTAGCATTTTATAACAATTAAACTTCGCTGGGTAACCTTATCCATTTGACAAGATACTGCTTATTTTTACCTTTTCTTAGCCTAATATTTTTTCCATTTTATACTCGTGACTCTTAGTATCAAACCTTATTTTCTGTATCTGCTTTAGGAACCCTTCCTTTTAATTTTTTTCACCATCTAAATCTTCAAGATAGTATAATTTAATCCGTTCTGTATCTTCTGAGTTGTATTTTACTTTTAAAACTCTCTTTGACCGCCTCGTACCTTTTCTGAAATTTTCATCGACCTAGACACTCTTCACTATTCTTAGTTCTGGTAATGCTGTGTTATCTTTATTTTGCGAACGATGAGGACTAGTACAAGACATTGACTTCTTACACATCACTAGAAGAGCATTTTCAGTAATTGTTAATAGATAAGACATATTATAAGAATAACCGAGTCTTGCAGGTATTATCTATTTTATTTCAATGTATTCATTTTCGTTGAAATACTATTGCATATCTTTCTTATTATCTTTGTACTCTTTCCACTATGCAGCCTTTATTAACTGTTGAATGTGTTGTAGTACCCTATGTCATACTATGTACCAATCTCTTGAAATTCTTTAAATAAAAATTTTGAACTCTTATCTCTCAACATCATATAAGGACATCTATTATCCTCATTATAATTTCTGACAGCTGCAAGCTACAAGTTTTGACCTTTTATTTGTTAAGCCTTTACATAAGTATCTGGATATACATCTATCACAAAAGAATGTATTGATACCTCATTGTAAACTTTATTTTATAATTCAGTTAAATCAGTTAAAACTTAGGTAGTGAGGGGCTTGATTTATTCGTGTTGAAATTTGTTTCGTATAGGTTATGTAGAGTAAATGCATCCTCACCTTGTAAATATTTTTCAGTTCTTTTTTACTTAATATGAGAACAACTTTGAAGCGAACCTGAAAAAGCCTCCGTCAACTGTAGGTGTTCATGTGCCTAGTAAATTTATCGACCACTTCTTAGCCTCCTCGTGCCTCAATGACAAATAAAAACAAAAAACATTATATATATATATACTATATACTATATATCATATATATATATATATTATATATATTTAATATATATATATATAGTATATATATATAATATATATACTAATATATATATATACTATATATTATTTATGTAATGAAAAGAGGAAATGAAACAAAACTATTATTTAAAAAGCAAATTTAATCATTAACATTATGATGTACAACATCTTACACAGAAATTAGTTTCATTAAAAGTAGTCTCAATATATGTCTGATGCTCAGTCTATTTCTCTAAATGCATATAGCTCGAGCGATACGACGTCATTTGAATCAACGAGCTACCCGAACATTACATATCTCCTAACTCTGGAAATGTGTGTGTCTCAAGGCATCATTTAGCCAGCATCATATCGCTTGGAGGCTTGGGCTTAGATAATTAGATATATAATGCTATATTACGAGAGGCTGATTGTGATTCCATCGCGTTGTCATATGGCGCTCTACTCTTATGCTGATATATATAGTCTTGATCTTGTGTATGGTCTTCATTTCTCTCTTTTTTTACAATGAACAAGTAATTTTTCAAATTCCTATATCCAACATTGCAACTACTATATCCTTGAAGCGTCAACGTTTTTTTAGTTTTCGTTGTACACAGATGTATAACAGTTGTGAGCTGTATTGATTAAGTAATCTAATTTGGAGGACTTCGACTTTCCGTTTTGTTTATTTCTTCATCGCATTGCTGATAATGAATGTAATATTTCTCTCCTGCGATCATGATGAACCGTAGCTTGAGGGTTGAATATCCCTCAGGGTTGTTTCGCCACCAACTGCGTAACTCAATGGCTTCAATATTGTTGTGCAAAGAGAATACAAGAGTCAGTCTTTTCGTGTCGGTGGCTTCGCCTCGTGCAATGGCAACTCCCCAGGAATTTGTTACGCTAGATGAAACGTAATTTTCGTTCAACCAGGTATTTACTTCGTCAAATACGCGGGATAAATCTTCGCACGATAGGAACAGAGGCCGATTATTCGTATGAGGTGGAGAGGAACATGTAAAGTAACGTTCCCCTGTAGATTTACGGCGAAAAAATAAGTTCACTATATCTTTGGGGTGAGATATTTTCCACGACACAATATCGTTTACGAACTTGGTGCTTACTAGAGAAACCATGTTGACAGTGCAAACTCGAACGTACAACTGAAGAATGCTTTCAGCCTCAGCGATGAGAACTCTGTAACCCTAACAAAGGGGAGATCTTCAACCAGCCAATCAGAGAAATGTTTTCTAATTTAACCCTTATGATAAGCCTAACAGTAAGCCTAATGGGTAAGCCAACCAATAAGATGAAACACTGCACTTTAGGGTTACTTTCATGTATTATACCAAACGCTTTCAGCGAATGCTATTCGTAATTTAGGCCTAACAGTAAGCCTAATGGATAACCCTAACCATTAATGAACACCTGCATTAGGGTTACTTTCATGTTATACAAAAGCTTTCACGAATTTTGTAATTTAGGCCTATCAGTAAGCCTAATGGATAAGCCTAACCAATAATGAACACGGCACTTTGGAGTTTACTTTTAATGTTTATACAAAGGCTTTCAGGAATGCTATTTGTAATTTTAAACCTAACTATAGTTAATGAACACCTGTTTTATAGCATCTCAGGTTACATTTTTAACCTCTCTACCCAAGCCTGCCTTTTTTCTTAAATTTTTTTCGCTGCAGGATAGGATTCATTCAGTGGTCGCTTTTTCTCGACTTAGCCTAGGAAGAGGGGTATGACGGTCAGTTACAGACTGAAGGCAGCTCCGAAGCCAGGCTCTAGCGTAGGAGTACACGTTTTCACAATCTGACTAACGTTCCAAATTTAATATCAAACTCTTAGGAAAATTAATTGTTCTTAATTTATTTTGGCTTTATTATAGGCCATCCTGTGATAGGTTTCTTTCGCCAATTACGTACAAGATCAGAAACTAAGTCTACGATATTTGAACCTATAATGGATCATCCATTTCTTACAGCTCGACCCATCGGAGATCCCCAATATAATTTGGACCTGTTCAAGTGTATATATAAAGCTTATTCCTTTATTTTTTACACTGGTTGGAAGACGCTTTCTAAAATAGAATTTAAAATCTTTAATAGTTTCAACTTCTTCTTCAGTTTCATTTACAGATCTTGAGGCATTATAGTTGGTATATTTTTCTTTCAATTCTATTAACTTTTGTAATATCTCCTGATACTTTATTCTTTTACGTGAATGTCCATATGTGAATTTAAAATTTGGGTAAGCTCGTTTTCGATACTAGACATTTGTTCCAATTTAGGTTCATATAACGTAGTAGGTTGAACCTGTTGCTGTTGTTGTTGTTGTTGTTGTTGCTGTTGTGTTGTTGTTGTTCCAGTTATACTGTTATTATTATTTTTTTCGTACTGATAAATAGATGACATACTTTCTTCATTATTTTATTGATTATCTTTATTACTTTATTTATTATGTATTATTATTATTATTTATTTATTCATTTTATTTTATATTATCTTATTATTATTATTATTATGTCATTATTATTATTATTATTATTATTATTATTATTATTTGAGTTTTACATAAAGTAATTTAGTAAAAAGGGTGTTACAATGGAAAATAATAGAGGAGAGGAAGGGCTCCTCACTGTCTGTATCAGCTTTCCTTTCTCGCTTAGAACAAATTCTTTTTTTAATTTATACGCTAGTTTCTAGGATGTTGCTATGTCGAACTAACTTTTTGTTTTCTGAGGCTCTTTTTTGGAACATGTCCTTTTATTAAGGTTAAGACAAATTTACTACGAGTCGGTAATGATGTACAATTCTTAGATTTGTACGTTTTGCTAGCTTTACTTAGTGTTCCTGTGTTTTTGTATAAACGGTAATATTTTTCATCAGCTTGCTCATTGTTGATTAGGAGTTAGACCAATTTCAGTTTCGTAGGTAAGATGTTGCTCTACGTAGGCAGTCCACTGTACGGTGTTTCTGGATGAAGATCGACACAGTAATAACCGTGTGGTGTGATGGAAGTAACTTCACTTATATACCTTTAGAAACGCTTTCTTTGCATAGGAAACATTTGAGTTGCTAATACATTGATCTGACTACGTTCTCTTCTTTGTCCGAAACAAAGTTAGGTTTGTGTATTTAAGATACATCTTCTCATCTACCTTACTTCTGATGGAAAGATATTTTGCTGTTATAAAAACACTGTAACATCTTAATGATGGATTAGATGTGAAAGTTTTCAGCCTATATCTGGTTCGAGTTTTGCATCAAATCGTCAAGCGATATATTTTATGACCATGTTATTTTCCACATAGACTTAACATCGTATATACCTTCATGAAATTGATACATCTTTATATTCGTTAAAAATAAGATTGATAGGATGCTGTAACACAGATATTTTCACGGGGGAGTTGGCTCGAAATCAGAACAGGCGACGTGTTTAGGACTTTAGCACAAGCGTAGTCTTACCCGATTCCCCGTTGGACACATACGAAGAGATGACAGGGGCTCAACACAATTTTCTAAAGGTGTTCATCACTTAACCGATGTTATTCAAATGTTAAGCAACAATATTTATTTGAACTTCTATGATATTATGAAAACATAAAGCACACCAAAATGGCGCGGGAAGGCTTATGTTTCATGGTGTTAGGTTTGGAAAAATTTCTGAAAAGGGGTTGATTATTAAGGATTGTTCGTGATGTTTGGGGGGGGGCGGCTGAGGGTGAAAACGGGTATGATCAACTTATGCTTGTGTTTTAGCTGTTAGTTATATTCAGTACTGTCGTAGAGTCTGCATTCTTAGTGTAGTTACTATCTGTTGTTCAGATTATTTATGAATTTGAATTATAATATAATAAATAATAATAATAATATATAATAAGATAATATATTATATAATAATAATAATATAATAATATAATAATAATAATAATATAATAAATAATAAATAATAATTAGATAACTAGATATAATAATATAATAGTATTATAATATTAATTTTTTTATTACAGTCTTCAAAACCAGTGGAACTTCTACTAAATCAAAATTATAAAAGATACACGATTGCGCAAACCTTATAAAATGCTTCGCGTAGCCTGTTCACAAACATTATATTTATTTGAAAGACCACGCCTGCGTAAATTTTATTCGTATATTATTTTCAAATGGTCTGAAAACTTTCTATAATTGACATTCATTTGAGAATTGATAAGTTAAAACATATATTCTTAAAAATTTTGTTTCTATTCATTTGTTTCCCTTCATAACATAACGTATTGTTTTCATTAAAAATTTGTTACCTTACAACTTTGTTTTTCTTAAAAATTGTTGGCTTAAAAATTTTTATTTCTATTGTACAGTGTTCTTATTTAAAATAAATAAAACACTTACAATAGAAACAAATTTAAGAAAAAAATTTTTAAGCAAAATCTAAATTTCTTTAATTAAAACAAATTTTTAAAAAAAAATTTTTACACAACAATTTTAAGAGAAAACCGATTTTTCGAAAAGAATGTTTTAAGAAACAAAACTATTAATTATTAATTATTTAATAGTTTTCAGAATAAATTATAAATACAAATGATAGTTAAATAAATGTTTACTTTTTTAACATAAATATATAAATAATAACAAGACTTACTGCGCAAATTTTATAAGGGATATGCGCATTTTTCCAGATTAAAGATGATTTAATGCGCTATTCTGAAGATTCTCAAGCTGGGTTCACGAATAACGAAGAACGTAATAAAAATATTCTTATTATTTATTATTATTATTCTTATTATTATTATTTATTATTATTATATTATTATATTATTTTTTATTATTATCTATTATATGTATTATTATTATTATTATTATTATAATTTATTATTATTATTTTATTATTATTATTATTCATTATCATTATTTATTATACCACTCGCAACAACGGACAATACCCTAGAGTAACACTAATCACTCAAGATGCAGGACTCCTACGGAACAGACTGAATATAACTAACAGCTAACAACACCCAAGCATGTGTTATATATGCTGTTGCCATACACCTCCCCCCCCCCAACATTACGAAATCCATATAACCACCCTCTTTCAGAAAATTTCAACACTAAACATGAAAACAATAACCCTTCCCGCCATTTTGTGTCTTTATGTTTATATATATAAGTTCAATAAATATTGTTGTCAGTTTTGAATAAGCATACAGGATATGTGAACATCCCTTAGACAAAATGCGTGTTTAGTATCCCCTGTTGACAATCTCTCGTTATGTGTCAACGGGATCGGGTAAGACCTACGCTTTTGGCTAAAGTTCTTAAAACACCCTGTTCCTATTCGAGCAACTCCCGTTTGAAAATAATTCTAGGCTGGTTACAGATCTATCAATCTATTTTTACACGATATAAAGATGTGATTCAATTTATCGAGGTTATACGGTGTTTAAGTCGTTTGAATTATACTAATGGTCATAAAATTATCCTTGACGATTTTGATGGCATTAATGAACGAGACTATAGCTGAACTTCACAGGTCATACATCTCGATCTTTAAATGATTACAGCTGTTTCTATAACACAACATATCTTTTCATTGCAGGAATTAAGATATATGAGAGATTGTATCTTTAATACAAAGACCAATTTTTGTTCGGACAAGATAGAGGGACGCGTGAGTCAGATCAATGTATTAGCAACTCATTTTTCCTATGCAAAGAAAAGAGTTTCTAAAAGGGTTATTAAGCAGTTACTTCCCATCCACACGGCTTATTTACGGTGTGATCTTCATCCTAGAGAAGCCACGTACAGGGACGTAACTGCTTAGTCTACAACATCTTCCACGAAACTGAAATGTCTACATCCCTGAACATACAGAATTGAGGCAAGCGATTGAAATATTTACCTGTTATAAAAACACAGGCACCTAAGTAGTGAGAAAACGCTAAACATCTAAAATCGTACATCATTACCGACTCGGTATGTAGAAATTTGTCGCCTTAACCTTATAAGTGGAAAATGTTCCAAAAAGAAGCTCAGAACAAATTTACGTCGAATGCAAATTCCTAGAAACTTAGACGCGGGGGTAAAATTTAAAAAGAAGAATGTTTTTTAAGAAAAAAAACTTGATACGACAAGGAGGAAAGCCTTTTCCTCCCTCTATTATTTTCCATTGTAACACCCTTTTTAACTAAATTACTATCTGGTCAAACTAATATAATTTGATAATCATAATAATAATAAATATAATAATATAATAATAATAATAATAATATAACTAATAATAAATAAAATATAATATATAATAAATAATAATAATATATATATAATAATTAATAAATGAAGTGAAGGTAGTGGTTATGCCTTTTTCAGATTACGAAAAAATAAATAACAGTTACTATGCAAGGCACAACAACAGCAACAAACAACAAACACCAACAACAGCAACAGTTCAAACCTAAGTTTAATATGACCTAATTGGACAAATGTCTAGTATTCGAAACGATACCCAAATTTTAAATTCAATATGCGACATGTCACGATAAAGATAAAGTATTCAGGAGAGATTTACAAAGTTATAGATTTGAAACGAATACACCCAACTATAATGCCTCAAGATCTGTAAATGAAATGAAGAAGAAGTTGAAACTATTAAAGATTTTAATCTATTTTAGAAAGCAGTCTTTCCAACCAGTGTAAAAATAAGGATAGCATTTATATAACACTTTTTGAAAGGTCAAATTTCTTGGATTCCAGTAATGGTCGATTTGATAACTAAATGGAGAGATCCCATTATAGGTTCAAATATCGTAGACTTAGTTCTGATCTTGTACGTAATTGGCGAAGGAAACCTATCACAGGCATGTTACCTTATAAAGCAAAAATATAGACAATTTAATTTTTCCCTTAAGTAGTTGATATTAACCTTGGAACGTTGGCAGATGTGGACAAGTAGTACTCTACGCCGTAGAGCTATGGCTTCGAGCTCTTCGCTGTAATGACGTCCATACCCCTCTCCTTTAGGGCCTAATGAAAAACAACGACCACGAAAGAATCTTTCTGGCAGAGCGAAAAATAAGAAAAAGGCCAGCTTGGGATAAGAGCAGATGGTTAAAATGTAACTGAGACTATAAACCAGCGTGTTCTTAGGCTTATAGTTAGGTTTAAATACGAATAGCAATTCGAAAGCCTTGTATAACATTAAAGTAACCTAAAGTGCGCTGTTCAATTATTGGTTAGGCTTATCCCATTAGGTCTTATGATAGGCCATAAATACGGAAATAGTATTCATGAAAAATTTTGTTAACAGAAGTAACCCTAAAGTGCAGGTGTTAATTAATGGTTAGGGTTATCCATTAGGCTTACTGTTAGGCCTAAATTACGAATAGCATTCCTGAATTGCGTTGTGATAAAATGAAAGTAACCCTAAAAGTGCAGCTGCAAGAGTCTTTTGGAAGCTCTCACCCATTAGAGCTTACTGTTAGCTTATTATAAGGTTAAATTAGAACACATTTCTCTGTATCTTGGTCGGCTTTTGAAATCTCCCCTTTGTTTAGCGGTTACAGATTTTTCATCGCTGAGGCTGAAGCATTCTTTCGCTGTACGTTCGAGTTATGCACTGTTCATCCATCGTTTCGTCTAGTAAGCACCCAAAGTTCGTAAACGATTATTGTGTCGATGGAAATAATCTCTCACCCCAAAGAATATTAGTGAACTTATTTTTCGCCGTAAATCTTTACAGCAGAGGGAACGTTACTACACATGTTCCTCTCCACCATAACAAATAATCGCCCTCCTGTCCTATCGTGCGAGATTTATCCCGCGCTATTTGACGAAGTATACCTGGTGTGTCTGAACGAAAGTATATTTCATCTAGCGAACAAATTCATGGTAGAGTTGCCGATTACGCGAGGTGGAAGACCCGAACGACAACGACTGACTTCTTGTATTCTCTTTCGCACCACAATTTTGAAGCCATTGAGTTACGCAGTTGGTGGCGAACAACCTGAGGGTATATTCAGACCCTCAAGAGCTTACGGGTTCATGTCGTGGAGAGAAAATTATTACATCATCTTATCAAGATGCGTGAAGAATAACAAAACGTGAAGATCGAGGTCTCCAATTAGATATCTTATCAATTACAGCTCACGAACTGTTATACACTGTTGTACAACGACTCATACGTTTGACGCTCAATCGCAGCTGTTATGGGATGTAGAGATGGAAAAATTACTTTTCCACTTGAAAAAGAATGAAGGACTCCTGCATCAAAGTCAGACTTGAAATATCAGCCAAGAGATATTTACACATACGTGACAACGGATGGAATCAACAGTCTCCGTCAGTATATTATAAATACACAAGTATCTGCTAAGTCCTATGGCCCAAGCTCAAGCTTAATTATTATTTTTGTAAATATCCTTTTAAAATTATTTTATGTGATTTGTTTTTTATAAAATGATTATTATATTTAAAAAATATGCACTGTTGTGAAGGCAATTTTGAACTACTTTTTATTGAAACTAATTTTGCTGTAACGATGTTGTACATATAATCTTTATGATTAAATGCTTTTTCTAAAATATTGTTTGCCTTTTCTCTTTTATTAGCTATACTAATATTATATATTATATATTATATACTTATATATTTATATATATATATCATATATTTTATATATAATATATATATACTATATATATATTTATATATATTACTATATATATATATATTACTATATAGATGTTTTTTGGTTTTTTACTTTCGTCATTGAGCACGTGGAGGCTAAGGAAGGTGGTGATACATATTACCTAATGACAGTGCCGAAACAGCCCTTACAGTTTATGGAGGCTTTTCAAGGTTCGCTTCAAAGTTCCTCACATTAATAAAAAGAACTGAAAAATATTTACAAGGGGAGGATGCTTTTACTCTACATAAACCTATACGGAAAAAATTCCACGCGAGAAAAACATAGCCGCCTCACTTAGAAATTTATGGAACTGATTTAACTGAAATTGAATAAATATTAAAGTTTCAATGACTTATCCTGTACCGAACAAATGTTTTTAAACATAGGTTAAAGGCTTTAAAGATAAAGGTCAAAACTGTAGCCGGCAGCTGTCAGGAATTATAAATGAGGATAATAGATGTCCTCAAGACTGATGAGGACAAATAAAGCGTTACAGAATTTTTAGCAGAGCAGTTCAAGAAATAGTTACGAGTATCGAATTGGGTACTACAACACATTTTTCAGTTATATAAGCTAGAAAAACTGGATGTCGAAAGAGCAAAGAACTATTAAAAGAGAAAGAATGGCATAGGTATTTCACGAATGAATACCATTTAAAATAATTACGAATATTACTGCAAGACTTGGCTGATATTTATATAATGGTCTTATATGAAATTAAGAAGACCCCTCTAGAGATGGTGAGACAAACTTTCTTACAGTTGCACGTTCTGGCAAAATTAAAGATAAACAGGCATTAAGTTAGGAGTTATGCTCGAGAGTGTCTAGGTCATAGATTTGAAAATTTCAGAAAAGGGGTACGGAAGCAGATGGTCCAGCAGAAGTTTTTAAGTAGGATACAATCGAGAATCAGAGACGTGTAAAATATTACCTACTCGAGATTTAGATGGTGAAAAATAAAGGAGGGTCTAAAGCCAGAATACAGAAATAAGGTTTGATCCTAAAGAGTCACGAGTTATTAAAAATAGAAAAATATTTAGAATTTAAAGAAAAAAGGTAAAATAACAGTCTGTCTAAATGTAGGTTACCCAGTGAATTTAACAGGTATATAAATGCTAGTGAAATTAAGAACACTTGATCAGTTACTTGTGAACATGGGAGAGTGAAGATTCATTTCTGTTTTACGCTGCTTCATCGGATTTTATGGATCTGTATCGCTGAAAATAAAAAATATCAGGACTATACAACCCAATTTATTGAACCTATACTTTTGATCGCGAAATGTATGAAGCAGGATTAAGTGAAATAATTCCGCGCCGATATAGAGAATATGCCTGTTTCATATTTGGCTTTTACGATATTTAGAAATGTTGTTAAATTGTATAAAAATCTTAACTGCTAATACGGCGACTATCAAACGAGGACACAATGGAATATTTCTTGAAACTTATGTTAAAATAAACCACCGGTCTTCGATAATCGGTTTTACTTGATGTGTTCACTGACGTAACAAAAAATTTTTGAGCAAGCTCAGTTATGTAAAGATTTAGTGTTTCTATGTTATAAATCCCGTTACGAAGATAACGCTTGGGTATCACGTTAAAATCTCAATCAGGTGAACCTGAGATTTAGTTTATTTATTTCCGCCCTTAACCTGGGTTCGTATTGTAAATTACTCCATGCTATACAAATTTCGGGAAATAATAATCCAACATCTCCTACAGATCTCTTCGCGTTAAATAACAACAGCGAAGAGTATGTCTCACAATGACCCAGAGTTCATACATTTTGTATGCGCTTGCCCTACTAAGATGTTTCAAAGAATTCCAGGTATGGCCTATGTTTATACCGATATTGTAGACCATCAGTATTTAGGGAATACTAAAGCTTTGTTTAGAGTAGTTCATTTTCCTAAAGGTCGTAAGGTTATAAGCTTTCCTAATGTTCACTACTACCTAGGAGTAAGACCCAACTGAGTTCAGTTCGCGTTTATTAAGAGGCGTCGAAGGCAAACCATACCCATTCACCAATTGGGGGACGCGCTTGTAAAGTGTATTAATACACTATGCGGTAAACTAATAATTAAATATTACAGAAAAGAGTCTTCAGGGGATCAAGAATGCAGAGGGGATATGGTTTAGGAGGATTTTTTGCTTCGTTATTTCGTAGAGCTATTCCCCTGTTTAAATCAGGAGGTAAATACATTTTAAATACATTGCTAAAAAAGCGGCCAGAACAGGAATAAACACAATTCAGGATATTATGGGGGGTGTCGACCCTCGTAGTGCTGTAAAACGCCGCATAGCTGATGATTTCAGATGAACTGTTAGCGAATGTCAAACGAAAATACGACGCAAGATACGTGGAGGTGGTGTTGAAAGGTTTGAAGCCAGCGTGTAAAAAGCTCAATAACAAAAAAAAAGAAAGAAAAGGAAAAGTAAAGGAAACAAACCCGTAGCAGAGAAACGTAGAATAAAAAGAAACGTATGGAAAAATATGCAAACAGTTAAATAAAGGATAGTTTTTTCTGAATTTCATAATAATGGTTTGGCAACTTGTTCAAATATAGTATGCACCTAAAGATATATTTTCATTAAGAGCGGTTTAGCTTAGAGGCTCGATAGATGCTTCTGACACCCCTCTAGTCCGGACTGCTGCAGAGTGAATTGGATCTCTTTTCCCTTAAATCCTACACAGACATCGATCTTAGAAAGTAATTTTATCAGCATTACCCTTCCGCTGCACAAATACAGATGTACCTCACGAATTCAATATCCCAGGCACTTCAGACAATATCTTGCCCTCTCGAATGTTTTTTTTTATCATCTGAACTAGAATTGTTTTGGGAGTTTCAGCCCTAGCAACGGAACAAGAAAGTTGATATCCTGTTTCACGGGTTTTATTCTCATGTTTAAGAAACATTGAAGTGTTTTTAAATGAGATTCTTAGGAGCCATCAGCAGCAGCACCCAACCGAAGCTAATATAGAACACTGTACTATTATTCGGTAGATGCTAACAGTCCCCGAATTTACAATCACAGCGGCTTACTAACAATTAAAATTATGAATCCTAAATACGTAGATGGATTTAGTTAATAATGTCACAGCTTCATTGAATATGTATGGACGTGTAAAGCGGTTGGTGACTATTTCCCAGAAGAAACTTATTTACCAGTCGTGGACATCGATCAGGGTGTACTAGATCTACTCCACAATTTGTCCTTAATGTTCAATCCAAAGCTGCTGCAACGACTGCTACCTAATCCTATGTTTCAAATATTGGATACTTATCTTTATGTACGTAAATTGAAATTATCTCCCATTAAACATATAGAGATTGAGAAAAGCTCTTTTAAACAAGTACGGCTAAATTCCTATAAGACGTTAGAAACTAAAATTTTACTTTTCCCACGGGTTTCATCGGTATAGATCTTGCACGTTGTCTATCAGGTACTCTCCCTCAAAAGGTCATTGTAGGAATTGTAGACCATTCAGCCTTTATGGGGCATACTCTAAAAATCCATTCAGTTTAAACCTTATAGGTTCTTGAGAGATCATCTTCAAGTTTAACGGCAAGGCCATGGAGAGCCTAAAGTCCTTAGATATTCCCCCGCGGTTCTCCTTGTGCGCCCGACTTTCCTCGAGTTGTTTCCTCCACCGGCGTGGGTGCTTGACAGTGACAGTATCAATCTCGAAGTTCCATACGCTTACATACAAACTTGTAGCTTACGATCTTAGTCAGAATAATTGCCGGTTACAGCTGCCGGACATTTAAAATATCGTTCGACAAGAACTGGATATGCACATTGAATTCACAGATCTCTCACTACATACCTTTTCGTCATAGTCTTATGGAATATCAATAGTTAGTTAGAAATTGACGAACGTACGCAATATCTTGTTAAACTTCTAAAAGAATGATTGAAAACTAATAAAAATTTTCTTACCTCAAGAAAGCTTTCGAGGAGTTTACGCTATAATGAACTTCCCGTATAATTATTGGAAATGGAACAGGTATAATTGTCAACACCTCTGAGAGACGTCTAGCTTACGGACACTGGGTTACAATATATAAATATTTGAATCTAGTAATTTTATTTTCATCGACTCTCCCACTCTGACTTAATAAAATGAACCTATTTATATGTTTTTTTTAAATATTACCAAAGCAAGTATACGTAATGTTATGTAATCCTATTCAACCAATTAATTCAGACAGATGCGGTTTATATCAATATTTTTTAAAAACATTTTTGAGACTGTACCGCTCATGAAATTATTTTCACGCTTTCACAATAATAATTATTTTTATGATGATTTTTGAATTTAGCAGGTGAAAATAATATTTTGCAAATAGGTATATAAATATTAATATATAATAATATATATTAATTTATATACTATATATATAATATATAATATATATTATTAGTATAGGTATATATATATATATATATAGTATATTATTATATATATATATATATATAATATATCTATATATATATATACTATATAATATATTATATATATATATATCAAGATATGAAACAATTTTATTTATAAGAATGTATTTGTAACCTGTAATTTGTAAAAAGATGTATTTTAGTTGGCAATAAAATAAATAGAAATGTTTTTAATTTCGTGTACCTTTTTTATTCTTTTTTATTTTATTTGTTTTATTTTTTAGGCCTAAAATTTTTTTTTTTTTTTTCTTATTTTTATTTTTCTTTTACCATCTTTTTTTTTTTTTCTAAAAAAATTTTTTCCCCCCCAAACCCCCCCAACCACCACCCATCCTTGTTATTATATAATAGTATATATATATATATACTATATATTACTATAATAATATTATATATAGGATATATATATATATATATAATTATTATATATATATTATATATACTATATATATTATATATATATTATTATATATATATATAATATATTAATTATATATATATTATATCTATAATATATAAAATAAAAACTATCAATGAAATCAAAATTAAAAGTAACAAGGAAACTGAAAAGGTAGTTAAAATAAGAAAGGACAAAATCGCGAAGCGAAAATAAAATGACCGATCATTTTTCCCCCTAAATTCACTTCGAAATTTTTAGCAAATATTTCATAGGAAAAATTACTCAAACATTCTACTGTAAATTCTTATTTGACTTTATCCCTTTTACCTTTCAACTTTTTATATTAATAATACAATAATAATATTAATAATAATAATAATAATAATAATATAATAATAAATAATAATAATAATAATAATAATAATAATAATAATAATAATAATAATAATAATAATAATATAATAATAATCATAATATATAATAATATAATAATAACTTAATAACTAATAATAATAATAATAATTATAATATAAGTAATTATTAATACTACTAATAATAATTAATAATAATATAATAATAATAATATATAATAATATAATAATATATATCGACATTCAAATAAACTGAAAATGAATAAATAAATGAAAGGGCAAAATTGGCATGGCCGTTCATTTTTCCCCTAAATTCACTTCAAAATTTTTAGCTGTCATTTCGGTGGAAAAAATTACTCAAACATTCTACTGTAAATTCTTATTTGACTTTTATCCCCTTTTACCTTTCAAACGTATATTTTATATAATAATAATAATAATAATAATAATAATAATAATAAAATAATATTAAATAATAATAATAATAATATATAATAAATAATAATATATAATAATAATAATAATAATAATATGAATATAATAATAATATTAAATAATTATATAATAATAACTAATAATAATAAAATATCGACATGTACAAAGACACTTGCAAAGGAATAAAAATGAAAAGGGCAAAATTGGCATGGCCCCGTTCATTGTAAAAATTTTTAGCATTATTTCGGTGAAAAATTTCTTCAAAAATTGTAATTTGACGCGCTTTAAGCCTTATATACAGTAGCTATATATAATTATATATATATAATATATAACCTATAGGGGTTATATATAAACTTATATATATAATAACTTATTATATATATACTATATAATATTTATATCTATATATATATACTATACTATATATTATATATATATATAATATTATATTAATATATATATATATACTATATAATATATTAATATATATACTATATATTGATATACTAATATTATATTATAATATATTATTGATATATATATATACTTTATTCATATATATATTCATATTTTTGTATATATTATTATATATATATATATCTATATACTATATATATATATATATTACTAAGTACTATATTATATAAGGCGCATTATGCCGATTACCATACAACTTATATTATATATATATATAATATATATATATTATTATATTATATAATATATAATATATATATTATTATATATATATATATATATATATATATATCTTATTATATTACTATATTAGTATATATAAACTAACCTTGAATTTTAAAAACACTTCTTCTCTGTTGCACTTGTAAAGTCACTTGATTCTGAGAGCTGAATCTGAGCCTTTTTATACTCTGTAAATCCCCTCTCCCCTTCACCCAAAATCCCCTCCTTTTAGTTTTTAAAAAAAGAACTTCTTTATCTTCCACATTGTCTCCAGTTTTGTATTCAGAACAAGCAGAAACGGCATATGTTCATGCACCTGGCACTTTCTTTATGTTTTTCGTACAAGTTTTCCCCTTAAATATAATTATAAAATAAGTTTCTCTACTTTTCTAACATTTTTTCCCTTACAAAGAAATTGCAGTGCTCTTTCCTTTCTTATTTAAACACGAAGGCGAACAAACATCTAATCTTATGGCTTTATTCCAAAGCTTTGTTTTTAAAAGCTTTGTTCAATCGCATCATAGAATTTCTCATTTACAATTTTAAAAAAAGTAATTAGTTTAAACAAAATGGTATTCGTGTTCTTTCAAGCGTTTGTATTTTGACAATTATTTATCAAATCTTCCCAGGCCATGTCTATTTACGGTCAATAATTATCTTTTTAGGACTTAAAAGGAATTAAAATCCTTTATCTTCCCTCATGGATTCCCATGCCCTTTGTTCTTTAACGTCGTAAATTTCCATTTACAAATTTAAAAAAGTAATTATTTTAAACAAAGAGCATTCGTTTATTTGTCAATAGCTTTGTACTTCACAATAATTTATCAAAATCTTCACAGGCCATTGTTATTTTACGTTATAATTGGCAGCTGATACCTACACCTTTAGGCTTAAACGATAATTAGAGATTTTTCTTCTCTGTTTCACCCACCCTTTCTCACCCTCCTCTCTTCTGCCCCTTCTTTTTAACCCTCTATTTTCCCCTCATTTTTTTACTTTAGTTGGCATGCCTGCACTTGGTCAGTGAAGACGTACGAATGCAGCGGCCTCTGCGAGGGGCGGAGCCGACGCGAAAAAATAATTTGCATACGTATGTATGCGCGCGCAGCACGCGTGTATGAATGTACTACGATATAACGTATATTATATAATATCTATAAAATATATATATATTTTTATATAAATATATATTATATATTATATATATATCATTATATAGTATATATATATATTATAATTATTTACTTTTTATAATATATGACTATATATCTATATATATTTATATATATATATATACTTTTATATATTATATAATACCTTATATATATATATATATGATATACTTATAATATATATTATATAATTATGTATTTATATTTATATATTATAGAGTATTATATATTACTATATATATTATATATATACGTTATTATTATATATATATTGTAATATAGTATGAACAAAATAATGGCAAAAATTAAATAAATATAATTAATATATATATATTATATATGGATATATACATATTATTATATAGTATATTATATATATATATATATAGTTATACTATATTATATAATATATATTATATATATATATATATATATATACGCGGGGTGCGGGGCGGGGGTGCGGGGCGTGTGCGTGTACGTGTATTCTCTCTTGCATGACACGATATTCTCTAAGCTGTTAGTATTAGATATATATATATATAATATATATATAGTTATTATTATATATATATTATCGTATATTTTATATTTATATATATATATTATATTTTTTATTTTATTTTTATTTGCTATTGTTTTATAATTTTTTTCATTTTAACCTTTTTTGTTATTGTATTGGGGTGGGTTACTTGGTGAGCGGGGTGTGGCCTCTAAGGTGGTTGGAAGGGACCTAAGGTGCGGGAGTCCATTCAAAGCGTACCAGCCTGAGTGAATATCATTAGACAGAGGGAAAGATGGGGGAGAGGAGAGGTATTAGGGTGGGATTGTATGAATGTTGAGGGGTACGGGATTTGAAGAGGGGGAAGTGGGCGTTGAATGTTTGAAGAAAAGGTTGGTGATGTTGGAGAGTACGGAAACTAAGTTGAAGGGAAGGAGGGTCGTTGGAGCTTTGGAATACAAGCAAAGTGGACGAAAGCTCATGCTACAGCAAGATTATGGCAAAAAGTGAGCTGGATGTTATGAGGAAAAGAGTGATGGGATAAGGTAGTGTGTTGCAACCAGTGTGTTCGAGGGTAATGTGGGTAAAAGTGCAATGCCGGGGGGGAATGGAGTTATTTATAGTGCATCAATGACACCAGTGATGGAAGCGGGAGGGAGGAGAAATTATTTTGGAGTGAGTTGAGGGGTTGGGAAAGTCGGGGGGAATGAACAAATTGTCCTATTGGGGATCTTGATGCAGGAGTGGGAAGGGAGGGGGTGGGGAGAATAATAGGACCATTTGGGATAGGGAGAGCGAATGCCTATGGAGAAGTCTGGTTAGAGTTGTGTGCTGAAAGAAGATGATAAAGTGGGAATACTCTGCGGTTCAAAAAATGTTGTGATCACAGATATACATGGAGAGTGAGAGTAACGAGCGGGAGAGCGGCGAGTACTGGTTATGCCTGTGTGAATGGGAAAGATAGAGTAGATTACTAGATGTAAATGTTTTAGAGGCGGGGAGGGGGATATCGGAATCACTATTTTGGTGGTGGCTATGGAAAGGTGGCGGGAGAGTGATGGTTCGCGCGAAAGGAGGAGCAAAGAAAGAGAGAGAGTAAGAAGTGATAAGGATCGGAAAATTGGATGAGACAAGTGTGTTGTAAGAGGGTTTAGGAGACGGTATGGAGGACTAGGTGAGAGAGAAGTGAGGGACGGGAATTGGGGAGGTGGGGAGGGAGTATTGCTTGCGTTTACAGAGGCTAGAAGGGTATGTGGAGTATAAAGGGTGGGTGCAAGCAGAGGAAAGGGAGTGAATGGTGGAGTGAGGGAGGTGAAGGAGGTGGTGAAAAAAAAGGAGCCTATGTAAATGGTTGGGAAAGTAGGAGAGAGGAAACTGGCAGGATATAAGAAGGCTTAGTGGAAGCAAAGGGGCGGACTGGGAGTGGGCGAAGAGAGAGCAAAAGATGAATGGTTGTAGAAAAAGTGACGGAAAATTATGAAATCGGGAGTACAATGCTTTTGGACAGAAGTAATAAAAAAAGGAAAGAGAGGAGGGTGTGGGCGAGAGATTAAGGGAGGAGATGGGGATGAATAGGAGGCGGGATAGGTGAGGAAGAGGTACGGGGGAGTATTTTAGTGGGACTTATTGAATGAATGGGATGGAGAGGGGAGGAGATTTGCAAGAGGAAGAGTGATGGGAGGGAATTGGGGAGCGGAGGGGGAGGATTGGATACAAATCGGAGGATATTTTAGGGCTGAATAAAGAAAAAAAGGGAGTTTCTGAGGTCTGAGATGGTGTGAGAATGGAAATGTTGCAGAGGGAGGCTGTATAGGGTGTCTGGAGGAATGGTTGTATGGTTATATAAGTATATGTTGGCAGGAGTGGGGAGGCTACCAAGGATTGGGGGATGGTTGTTTGGTTCCCTCGGCTATAAGGGGAAAGGGGCGAGTAGCGATGAATGTGGGATTATAGAGGTATTGATCTTGTTAAGTGTGGTAGCGGAAAGTGTATGGAGAATACTGTATGATAGAGAGTGAGGGTTTAACGAGGGGAAATGGGGGAGAACAGAGGATTTAGGGAGGGAAGAGGGTGTCTGTGGCAAGGTTTACATTAAGATGCTGTGGGAAAAGTATTGAGGAACAGGGAAAGTTATGGGTGCTGTTTTTCTAGATTTAGAGGAAAGCATATGATAGAGTTGAAGAGGGGTGGAATTGTGGAGGGTTGTTGGAGGAAATGGAGTGGGGGTAAATAGGTAAAGGTATTAGGCTTTTATTGAGGGATAGATAGAATGCGTGTGAGAGTTTAGAGGGGAGAGTGGTGATGTTTGGGTGGTGAGAGGATTAGGCAGGGGGGTGTATGTCGCCGTGGCTATTTATTTGTTTATGGGAGAGTGTTTGCAAGGAATGGTGAGGGAGGGGAGGGGGGTGGATTTGATGAATGGGGAATCATAGAAGGGAAGTGAACATGATACTGTTTGCCGACGATACTGCCTAGTGGCGAAGAACGTGGAAGGGCTGAGGTATTTGGTGGGGGAGTTTGAAGAGGAATGTGCGGAAAAAGGGGTCTTAAGATAAATCCAGGTAAAGGTAAAGTGTTAGTGTTTGAGGAGGAGGAAAGAGAGGGGGGAGGGGTTAGAGGTTAGGTAGGGGGTGTAGTGTTGGAAGAAGTAAAGATTTTAGAAGTTAGGGAATGGATTTTGCGGTAAGGGCGGAGGAATGAAGGGGAGATGGCTAGAGTAGGAAGAGAGAATGAAGCTTTGATGAGTCTGAGGAATTTGGAAGGGGGGGTATTATCACCAGAAGTTAGATAAGTATCTGTTTGAAAAATCTTGTGTACAGCGGGTTGTATGGGTGTGAACGTGGGGGTTGAATGAGTCCAGGAAGAAGTTGGAAGTTTTTGAGATGAAGGGGTTGAAAGCGGTTTGTGGGGTTAGCAGAAAGGAGAGGATTAGGAATAGGGGGTGAGGGAGAGATGTGTTTGGAGGAATGGTCTGGTGGGAAGAGCAGAGGACATGTTAGAATCTGGTGTGCGGATCTAGATAAGAATGAGGAACATGAGAGTGTGTTAGGGAGTATTGGGGAGGCGGAGGGATAAGAAGGAGAGGAAGGGGGAGACAAAGAAGGTGGATGGATGGAATAAAGGAGATGGTGGAGGAGGGAGGGATGAGGGGAGGGAGGAAGGGGGTAGGGGGTTGGCGAGAGATAGAGTGACGGTGGAGGAGTGGGTGGGGCGAGCATGAGGGAAGGTGTGAGCGTGAGAAGAGGCTGTACCCGTACCACTTACCCCGCTCAGCGGGAAAAAGTATGGCAAAATAAATAAATAGATATACTATATATATATATTATATATAATATATATATTTATATATATTGAAATATATATTATATAATATATATTTAATTATATATATATAGTATATATATATATATATTATTTATATACTATATATTTTAATATATATATATACTATTTATATTATATATTAATATATATATATATACGCGGGGTGCGGGGCGGGGGTGCGGGGTGTGTGCGCGTGTGAGTGAGCGTGTTTCTCTCTTGCCATGAACGTATTCTCTAAGCATGTACATATATACTATCTATATAGTACTATATAATATATATATATATTAATAATATATATATATATAATATATATATATATTAAGATATTATATATATATATATATATAAATCAATTATATATATATATATATATATTTATATATTATATATAATATCATATTATATATTCCAGTTTCCCAGGATCCGTTGCCTGGATCCTGGAACAAACACCCTTTCCAAAAAATCTGGAATTACAAAAATTTTCCAATTAGTACTTTCCGTTTCAGGTCCTGGAAACCAATTAGCACTTTCCAGGTTCCAGGAAATCCTTTCCAGGATTCAGGATGATTTCCAGGATTCCAGTGCCATCCAATATACATCTTTAACTCACTAGTACTATATACTATATATATTATGATATATATTATAATATATATTACTATATATATATAATATACTATATAATATTATGTATATATATATATATATATTATATAGTATATATATACTATATACATTATATATCTATTATATATATATATATATATATAGATTATTATATATATATATATATTATATATATAGCTATTATTTATACTATATATATATATATATATATATTATATATAATTAATAATATTTATATTATATATAGTTATAATTAAAGTAATATATATATAAAGAATTCACTTCCCTCTGAGGTTATCAAATGAAGAATAGAAGCTAATTAATTTTAATAATTTAATCGTAAATTCACATGGAAATTAAGAAAACAACACACAGCAGTTATGATTGGACGGTCTAGTTTCGTGCTCGTTACTCGAGCACACTCGTCGAGACAACTGAATCATCAAATTAATTATTACATTTCTAGTACTTTTTTAGATTTGTCTACCTTGGTAACTATTATCTATTGGGTGGATAGAATGCTTTTACCAATGTTATACTTTTTTAGGATTTTGCCGAAGGACGATGATTCTTTGAGGTACATTATTGATTGTTTCTCTAGGTGGATTTTCATGTTGTTGCTGATTAAAGTTATTACTGTTCATGATGATGAAGGATTCATAAATTTTTCCTATTTTCTGTGGTTTGAATGTGTTTTTTATGTAGTGGGCGGTGGCTTATTGTTTAATTTGTGGTTGCTTAATTATGTCTATGTTCTATGCGGATAGGGAGATTATTTATCAAATATTTATCATTTTGTTGCTTATTTAATTTAATGTTGAATTATTGGTTTCGGCCGGATGTATTTTTTGGGGCAATTTGCAGGAAAATAGTATAATGCTGAATCGTGTTTTGTTATTATTGTATGTTTAAGTGAATGTATTGAGGGCTGTATTTTATTAGATTAAACTGTTTTTTACGCATTCAGGGGATCTATAGTTACGGAATAATGTATTAGGTATGTTAGGTATGCGGTAAACATGTTGGTGACTGAGTATTAGTTAAGGTTGATTGAAATATTTTGTTTGGCTTTGTGATACGATTTGGTGACGATATTCTGGGGGTATTTATATTGTAAGAATATATTTTTTAGTGTTTTAATTTCGGTTTGCAGGTATTGGGGGCTACAAAGTTTGAAAGCTCGAAGGAAAAGGTACTAAGTACTGCTGTTCTTGTGGAAGTGTCATGAGCCGAAAACCAGTACAAAAGAAAACTGCTCAAATAGACAATTTAGGGTCCTCAAAACGGTGTCAAATTGAGCATTGCAAAGATCGTTCAAATGGACAAGGTTCTCAAATGCCAAAAGATAGGAAGAAAAATAATTCTCAATTGAGTCTTTTTCTGTTGAGGAGTAATTGTCATCTTGTGAAAACAAAAATTACTTTAATTGATGTTTTGTATGCTCAATTTTGACACCGCGGTTTTGAGGACCCTAAACTTGTCAATTTAATGTATTCTCTTCCTAGAACGTAAACTTATATAATATATATATATATATTATATATATATATATATATATATATATATATTATATTTATATTATTATATATATATATATATATATATATATATATAATTATATTAATATATATATACAGGGGCGATATACAGTAGGGTAGGCAGAGGTAGGTAGGCTCCTACCCAATTTTTTAGTTCTTTTTAATAAAATAAGTTTAATGGTAAAGTAAAATAAATTATTAGAATGTTTATGAAAAGATGTAAAAAATAAAACTCGATTTATTTAAAATACAATTAAAGAAAATCAACACTTTAGTAATAACAATTATAATTAATTAAATTCACTTGGAAATTTTCCTTCCTACTCTGTTCCTAGCGTAAATTGAAGCGGTGGGCATCGTACGAGATCTTCATATTTCATTAAATATGATAGAAGAGGCAAGCTTCATAGCCTGAGCTGTTGACGCAAAATATAAGCAAATTGGCGCCGAGTACGAAACTTTCGCTCACACCCAGTGAAATCGTACGAAATTAATTTTGAAAAAAAGATTTTGATCTCTCTCTCTCTCTCTCTCTCTCTCTCTCTCTGCTCTCTCTCTCTACTCTCTCTCTCTCTCTCTCTCTCTCTCTCTCTATCTTATTCTACCTATTAGCTATCTACATTATCTATCTAACTATTCTATTCTATCTATCTAACTGTACAGTATTGTTACTTATGGCTGCAGAGTTTGAAAATAAATGCTTACCATCTATTGATGTGTTAGTTTTGGAATACAGAGCAGTGAAGGTGTTGTGCTTTAATGAATTTTAATTTTTATTTTCCATTTTTATTAATTAATGTTCGTTACCTTATATAAATAAAATAATTTTTAAAAACTCTGGTAGCTATGTCAGGCTAAGAGTGAAGCTTATTCATGTAATACCAAAAAATAACATAGCTTGATTCAAAAGGACGTTGAAAAACTCAATTTTCCATACAAATAAATAAGGACGTATTGCAGTTAACCCAATTTCAGTGCTATATATATATATATATATAATTATATAATACTTTATATTATTATTATATATATATATATATTATATATATATATATTATAATATATATATATATTATGATATATATATATAATATATATATTATAATATATATATATACTATATACTATATATATTAAACTTATGCCTACCCAAGTGTAATCTTCAAGGTACCGCCATTGATATATATATATAATATATATATATATATATATATAATATTATATATATATACTTATATATAAAATATATATATTATATATATATTATATATTATATATATATATATATATATATTTATTATTAACTTTCTTGGTATTACACACCATTGCCACCCTAACAATTTAGCATTCGCGATATAAAAAATCCCAATAAAAAAAAAACTTTAATTGTAAAAGCGAGTTGGAAAAATAGAATACTTGTAAGATATTATAATACAATTTTTTAACTTATTCTTTTTCTCATAATTTTAATTAAAAAATATTGGAAAATATTAAAAATAAAAATAAAATAAAATGACCTATGGGTAACTATTTTAAATATTTAAAAGGGTTAATAACAATTTTATTAGCATTGCTTTTCGATAGTGAAGCTATATCATATGCAATGTAAAGTAAATTATATGAAGTATTTGATTGAAAAATAAGATCATTCGAACGCTTAGCACAATTTTTTCCACGCGATTAGGGCAGCATAGATTCCTTCTCCATTTCAGTTATATTATATTAAATGTCAGAAAGTTTCTAGTTAAAGATTAAAATTATTTAATTTAAAAAGTTATCATTAGCAATTTACACGGATTTTTAAGGAATAAGATCAGGTCCAGACTAATTAATTTTGCGGAAATATAATTCATGATTAGGCCAATGAGTGGTAGAAATATGGATTTTGATATAAGAAAAATTTCTTTATATTATCGTATATATATATAATATACTTAATATTATATATATATATATTATATATTATATATATATTATATTATATATATAATATATAATATATATATAATATTATATATAGTATATTATTATATATATCATATTTATAAATAATATATATATATATATATATTATATATATATATATATATGTATATATATATATATATAATATATATATTATAATATATATATATATATATATATATATATTATATATAGTATATATATGTATATTATATATATAATATTATATATATATATATGTATATAGGTATATATATTATATATATATATATATATATTAATACTATATTATATATATATATATATATATTAATATATATATTATATATATATATATATATATAGTATATAATATATATTAATTATATATATATATATATATATATTTATATTAATATCTTATATATTAGTTATAATATATATATATATAATATATATTATATATATATATATATATATATAATATATATATATATAATAATATAATTATAATAATATATATTATGAGGGGGGAACAGTTTCTACTTCTCATTTTTGACAATTTTCAAAGTTTTCGCTGACCCGAAATGTACTCACATTATCTCTTCAGCGACAACAGAGGAACCTATAAACTGTTCAATTTGATGTAAATTTTTGACTAGTTTTCTTTTGTGTGCAGTGATTATATTAGTATTTCTCTTCATTTATACCAAGGAAAATAAATCTAAACACAATTTTTACCTTAGACTTAAATATACATCAGATATAAATTTACCTTAGAAACAGCAAAACACAATACAATTACTTTCTTGATTTACTGATCATCATGGACAAAAGACACCTGCCTTTTTTTAACATTTATCGCAAAGCAACTCCCAATCCCTTCATTATTAATGGTTATCGGGCTCATGACACTTCCACAAAAACAGCAGTACTCAGTAACCATTTCCTTCGAGCTTTCAAAACTTTTGTAGCCCTTCAATACCTTGCAAACCGACATTAAAACACTAAAAAAGATATATTTACAAATTTCAAATCCCAAGAAATATCGTCACAGACTCGATATCAACAAGCCAAACAAAAATTTTTCACTTAACTTTAACTAAATACTCAGCACTTACCAAACAATTTTTAACCCCTATACCTTGAACATACCTAATATTAATTAGTTCCGTAACTATATCCACTGAATGCGTAAGAACAAGTTAATTAATACAATAAACCCTCAAACATTCACTTTACCTACTATTAATAACCAAAACACTGATTCAGGCATTTTACATTTGCTGCCATATAATTGCTTCAAAAGAATTCCACTAAGTGAAACAGTAATTTCAACATTTTAGATTAGATGCAGCACAAACGATTATTTAAAGTTTGATAAACAACTCCTTCCGCAGCAACATAGACAATTAACAACTATCTACTGTCAACCTTACAATTCCTCACCGCGAGTTAACCAGAACGTACTCGCTTTGAAAATCTTCTCAAAAACATTTTTGTTTTACAACTTGTCTGGTAGTGAATCAAATCGTGGTTATACATTTTGTGGCTTACATTTCACAATGCAGGACTTTACACTGTCCAGCATTGGGTAAAGATTTTTGCGGGACGAAAGATCTAAAATAGTGAAATGGAGGACAGTCTCCCGGAAAATACGGACGTTCTGGCCAGCTAGCCTTAACCACACTGAGCCAACGTAAAAAAAAAACTTATATTATATATATATAATAATATATATATATATTAGATTTATAATATATAGTATATATTATTATATATAAATTATTATAATATTATAATATATAATATATATAATATATATAATATATATAATATATATTTACTAGTATATATATAGTATTTTTAATTATATATTATATATATAATATATTATATATATATATATATCAGGGACGATCCTATACCAGCGCTCGGTTAGCACGAGTTATCATCTATAGACACGATCGGATCTTCTCAAATCATAAGCGATTCCGATAAATTCTCTTTTTTTTTTTTTTTTTTTTTTGGCAAAACTTGGTCCCCATGAAAGACAATTACTTGCATAAATTCATATAACGAGATTATTTTAAAATTATTTATTAAAAACTTCAGGTTATGCCATTTTTCAAATCAATAAAAAGCTGACGGCCGGGCTTCTTCGAAATACGGATTGGAAAAACAATTAACATTTACCAATGCAATAACTTATATATTTAAGAAAACTCGTAAAAAAATAAACAAGTATTTATATTATAAATATTTTATATATAATATATTATATATATATAATATAATCATATATATATATTATAATATATATATATTATATATATATATATAATATATATATATATATATTATATAAATATATATATATATATAATATATATATATATATCATACTAATTTATTATATATATATATATATATTATATATTATCTATAATAATATATATATATATATATATAATTATATATATTATATATATATATATATTATAATATATATATAATATATACTTTATTATATATATAGTATTATTTTTATTATATTATAGTATATATATCTATTATATATATATAATATATATATATATATATATATATATCATATACTTATATTATATATAGACTTATAAGGTGACTTATGCATCGATCAAGGGATGATATTAGTCGCAGTCAGGGATTATGGAAGCTTTTTTCTTCGCAGGTTCATAGGGCGACAGGCGCTAGCAACCCGGTCCTTTCCTTTCTTTGCTTGTATTACTCTGGACAAGAGTTGAATCTTATTTGGCCTAGAAGCTAGTCCTCTGGAGAGGCTCTGGCAGAACGAGTGTGAGGCTAATGAAGAAGAGCTAGTTTACTGAAAAGGCGGAAAAACACCTACCTGAGAGTGTTTGAACCGAGGGACTGGCGTCAGAACATTGGCGCCGAGATATGGTATCTGAGATGTCTAGGGTTAAAAGGCTTCGTATCCCAGAACAAGAAGTGCTGGACCAGCTGACAGGGCGAAAGCCCTTCTTATTATTACTTATATTATATAAATATTATATATATACTATATTATTATAATTTATATATATATATTATATATAATATATAATATTATAAATATATAATATATATATATATATATATCATATATATATATATATATTATATAATATATATATAAATGAAATTTTGAAAAGGCCGGAAAAGTACCGAGAAAAATATGAAAAGGAAAACGAATTATTATAAGTTTTAATTGCAATTTGGGAAATCATTTTTGCGCATTTTCTTGTGCAGGAAAAAGAGATTTCCCAATGAGGAAAAATCCACAAAAATCCCAAAAGTGTTATCCGTTGTAAAGCCTAATCCTCTAATGGGCACTATCGAATACCCGCTCTGAAAAGGTTCCGAGGAATTGGACTTGTTCCCCTTTTTCCTTAGGGTTTTGCCCGTTGAGAGCGAATTTTATTAATGATTTTCGCCGCTGAAGGACCCAAGTTGCCCATTAAACCTATTATATATATATAATTTATATATATAATATATAATATATTATATTATATATATATTATATCTATAATATATTAATATATATATATTAAAATATTATATATATATAATATATATTATATTATATATATAATTATATATATATATATGTATATATAATATATATATATTATTATATCATATTATATATTATTATTATATATATATATATATATTTATATATATATAATATATATATATATATTATTATATATATATAACTATTATATATATATAATTATATATATATACGGTATATATATATTATATATATTTAGTTATATATATATATATATATATATATATATATATTATATATATATAATATATATTATAATAATATATATTATATATATTATATATATATATTTATATATATTATACTTATATTATATATATACGGGATATATAATATATATATATATATATATATATATACGCCCACCCTTATAGATATAGCGCCCGATCCTCACGGATATCATATCGACTCCTAATACATCCTATAATAATATAGTACTAGCTAGATCATCATACCAATATAAGCGGCTCTCATTAATTACTACATTCTCTAGGGTATCCCCATCAATTATCAATCCCAATAGCGTCAGGTCAGATATATATACATATATATACGTATATAAATATATAAGTGATATGTGGTGTGTGACCTTCATCACCGGATTAAGCATACTCATCGCCTTAGCTCCACAGTTCTCACTATACATATCCGTCTCATCGCTGACAGCGTTCATAGTCTGATACCGGCCGTCTATCTCGTTCTGTAGCCTACAATAGTATATATATATATATATTATCACATGCCCTACCGCTTAATCTCAACGCGCTTGAGATCTTTTTGAGCCATATCTAAGATGTATTAAAAACTGGTAATACCGTGATGACCTTAATATAATATAATATATTATATTATTATAGTATTATATATAGTATAATATATATATATACTATATATATATATATATAATATATATTTATAGTTTGGTTAAAAAAACAAAAAACATTTATCAAAAAATATTTACAAATTTTCGACCCTGGTATCCGCCTTCCTAGCACCGCAAGCCGAAATGTTATCATCGCAACATTATGTCTCATCGAGTTCGCGCAAAGCATTACCGATACCTATTCGCTCAAGTATAAACATTCTCTGTTAAGTGTTCAAAAACCAACTCATTTGTGACTGGCCTTTCTGCTGCGCGGTACTATTTTATAGAGCATGCTCGTACATAACTATTGTATGGGCTATATACGTGTACCACTGGTCGATTCTAAACCACTCTCTAGCTCTTCAAGAGCTACTCTGTATGATCTTATTTAAGAGCGGCTTGTTTGTGTCTGTGTGTGTGTGTCTTTGACCAAATTTTCCATTCAACCCTAATCCTAAATATATT
Source organism: Trachelipus rathkii (assembly GCA_015478945.1). Lineage (NCBI taxonomy): Eukaryota > Metazoa > Arthropoda > Malacostraca > Isopoda > Trachelipodidae > Trachelipus > Trachelipus rathkii. The sequence goes on from JABUQX010099885.1 coordinate 44,876, forward strand.
GTTGTTGCTGTTCATCCTCCACGCGCGTCTCTAAGACTGTGGCGTGTGGTACCTGACTAGTCTATGTAGTCTCAAAACAATGAGTCCATAGCTATACTATCGAATTACGTTTCGAATAATCCTCCGCCTATATGGTAATGAGTCAGCTAAAGGATATATATATACATTGTTACTTGCTAGGATGAAGAAATGTGAGTTTTTGGCAGAGGCTAAGAGTGAATGAAAAGTGATGTGCATGTTTAAGGAGATAGATAATGGTCGGAAGTTAAGTCGTTTTGTGCGTGATTAAGGTATGTGTGGCCCCACCTGTCGGCCAGCTGGAGTAATATGACTCCCTTACACTTGACAATTTTACCATAGTGAGGATTCCTCATTCGCAATATATTATGTAGGATCTTCTTGAAGCTTCAATAGCGGTTGGTATTTAATTACTGACTGCTCGATGAAGTTTCTTACTAATTAAATGGTTACAGAGGGTGCTAGGTATATGATAAAAAATAAGTACGAGGTTATATTTTTATTTTAATTTATGTATTATTATTGACATATGATTGTTATACTTTTAATAAATTACAATATCCATTCTAACGGTAAAATACCTGTACCGATGCTCAATAGTCTATGGCGACGAGAAAGGTAGAGATGATGATGATTATATATATAATATATAATATAATATAATAAATAAAATATACTATATATTATATATATATATACTATATAGTATATATTAGTATATATTATATATATATTATATATATATTAAATAATATATAGTTATTACTATATTATTATAATATTATAGTATTATATATATATTATATATATATATATATATATAATCGAATATATTAATATTGTTAAAACATGATTCTCTTTAATATATGCGCAACAAGTAGTTCTCAAGGAAGTTTAAACTGAATTCTAAAAAAACAATTAATAGTATTTCTCTGTTACCTTCTAATTAAAAAAATATTTCGACTAACTACTTTTACCATCGCCCAATAGTAAGAGGATAGTATGTATAAGTAGAGACGAAGATATACTTGGTGGATTAATACACTCATCTTTCTCGGATGCTATGCCAATAAATAGAGACGTGAAAAAATTTGGGGAAGATTGTCAAATTTGGTTAGGTATTGTCCATCATCTCAACATTCTAATACCATTCAATAATTGGGTACTTACTTCCCTCTCTCTCCCTCCAATTCTCAGAGTTTGTCTTGTTGTAAAAACTGTGGATTGACCGCAATATCTAGAAAGACATCATTTTACCCAATTATTTCATTGCTCTAATCAACCTTTCCTTAATCTCATGATCCTCTAAACTAAAATTGTTTGTTTACTAATCAATATTATTAATTAAGTATATATTATAATTAATATACTATATATATATATATATAATCAATAATAATATATATTAATACGGCTAATAATATAAATAATAAGAATATAAAGATATAATATATTTATATATATATACTAGTATACTATACTAATAATATATTATAATATATATAGTAATATAATTAATATTACTATTATTTATATATAAATATACTATATATATATTAATATTATAGTTATATTAAATATTAATATAATATATAATATACCATAATATATATATATTATATAAACTTTAATATATTATATACTCAAGTATTACTAGCTGATATAATTTTTGGGGGTTAGAAGCAGAGTAATATGATAGGCAACGCCTACTTGCCTTATGTGAGCCCAAAAAAATATTAAAAAGTAGCATATATATATACTATATAATTATAATATATATTATTATTATTTATTATATATAATATTAAAATATATTTATATATTATTATATTTTATATAAATAAATAATATAGTTAATTTAAATATTATATATATATATCATATCTATAATATATATATTTATTATAATATATATATATATATAATATATATATATATATATTAATAATATATACATTATAATAATTAAATATATACCAAAAGACTGATTCTCTGTAATGTTGAAATTGGCCCTATATTAACGATAGCTATACACTATATATACTATAGTATAACATATAGGCAACGACTTAGTCATTTGTGAGATATAGCTGAATAAAACATCGACTTCTTATATTCTGATCATTCATTTATTTCAATTACTTGCTAAATGACATTGTACTATTAGTACTAACAATTAATAAGTTATATATTATACTGATTCCACTATTAATAATATTGAACTCAAGCAAAATCGAACAATAATATTATTCTTAACACTATCAAGACTATCTTATAATTTATTTAAATCTGACTTACATAATATATGTACTATTACAATAAATTTACTGTGAGTCCAGAGTATAGTTTCAAGGATGCTTATATCTCTGCATGTGGTCATCTTGACTCTATAATATATATCTCATCTTATGCCCCAGCTACTAGAATAGATGACCTACCCCGTTGAATGTGAGAATTTAGATCCTGCCAATATTATGTTAATACCCCTTTAAGTATTTAATAATAATCATAAATTATATTGACCTATAAAAAAGCCCATAATAACTCAGTTAGTAGGATTTTATATATTAAATGTGCTATCCAGTGAGATAATAATGCCCCGTTATAATAGAATAATCCTTAGTTTTGGTATGTACCACTTATAATAATACTTATCATTTTCCTAAAATGGTGATCCTGGCCTACTTAAAATTATAGACTATATATAATGATTTTCGTAACTCGTGTAAAAATGGACTATAAGCTTTAAATGCTCGGTCAAATCAATTTCTACTTCGTATTACTCTTTTTATATATAATGAGTATAGCGATTCAGGTATATGTGTGATATATGTAATACTCTAATCTGGAGTCAAAAAATAGTTCCTTATTATCTATAATATAATAAATTAAGGTGACTATGGAAACTCTTATGCGATGATGCCTGACTAAAAGTCATAATAGATTAGCAGTCATTTTTTTAAATTATTAACCATATTAAATAATTCCCATTTAAATTGCATTAGCCAAAAATATAAAATAAATTAATTATAAATACTATATTCTGTTAAATAATATAACTAAATTAATAACTTTATGCATAATATTTGATGTCATTCTTACTTATACCGTACTTATTCTAAAATTCGTAATTTATTTATAAGATAAATTATATATTGACTCCAAACCAGCAGTCTAAGAGAAAACGCACTCATGAGTTCACAGTACTCTTCCTCTCGGCGATTCAATTATATGTAGCATTGCCTCTAGCATGAAAACCAGCAGTTTTAATATAATTGGGATAAGTGATTTATTGGAGCTTTTTTAATATATGTTTTAGAATACATAAATACGATTTTCATTATTATTTTATTAATATTATATTATAAATTTATTTACTGATTTGTGCTGTTTTTAAATGCAGTTTACATTTAAGTATTGTATATAAATACTGGTATAGATAATATGAAAGATATTCTATAAATTCTCGTTATATTATGTGTCTTCTCATAAATATATACTAAATCTCTTTATCGAAGATATGTTTAGTAATAATTGAATATGCGCCCTATACTATTTAATAATATCAAATGTGTAGAATATGATGTGAAATTACAGTCGAGTTCGATTCATTTATATTAGAAACCATTCATTTATACTACATTGTCGCACTTATATATATATATATTACTTATTTTATATATATTATAATATATTTTAACCATTATTTTTTTAAAAAAAGTAAAATGTAATTTAATAAGTTGCAACGAAAGAATAAGTAGTTTCGTGTTGCTACCTGAGAAATATTTACGCAATATATACGCCGATAAATCACTTATTACATAGACAATAATATATTTCACCTTATTCTCAGTAAGCTACTTTAAACTTAAATTTTTTTTTCATTTCAGCTCTTCTCAGTATTTATACGTTTTTGAATAAGATATATTAATTATAAATGTAATTATAATTATACTTGTATATATATTAATAAATAATGTCTTTACTTAATATTATTTTTATTATATACCTCAAAAAAAATTATAAAATGCATGATTAAATAACACGATAGTAGCGATTATATAAATATGTATATATATATAATATATACTGTTAATATTAATCTATAATATATAATATTAATATATAAATATATATATATTATATATAGTTATATATAATTATAATTAAATATTAAAAAGTTATACAATATATATATATATAATATATATATAATTATTATAATATATATATATATATATATCATATATTATATATAATTATTATATATATATATAATATATTAGTATATATTATATTATTATAACTTAATATATAATACATTTAATATTATAGATAGATAAAGTACGGAAAACGTTCTACCTATTAAAATCAATGATATTGTAATTTAGTAAATGAAAGAAGAAAACTAATAGTGACTATAAATAATACATAATCGCTGGCATAATGAGCATGGTAAATATGAGTGTAAAATACCAATATATTCCTAATAATACAATAAACACTACAATTTGACAAATAGAAAGATGGAAGCAATACCTACCAATAGCAACTAAATGACTAAAGTTTAGTAGAAATGAAGGTAAAGCTCATACTTTTAAACCATATCAATACTTAGACAGCTCAATAAGTGAGAAGTGATAAAACGCCATCTTAAACATACCTAACTAATCAGTGATACTGCACACCAAGAAAGGGAAACTATCTACCTTAAGCTATTCACTTGTTATATGTAGACAAAGGATAGGGGAAAACGTCATACCTTAAAACAAGTAATATATACTGTAAACAATTACTACTCACTAGATAAAGATAATAATAAACACCCCCAAAACTTGAAGACTAAGATGACCAGGGAAAGATAAAGAAAGATAGGAATATGTAGTCTAACTACTATACATTACAATTTAGAATTAAAATCCAATATTAGGAAAGGGATAAACACCTAATTTCAGTCATACTTATATTGAAATAAGACTCTCTCCCCGTAAGAGAAAAGATCAAATCAATCTCCAGTACCAAATACTAATATACTTATCCATCGAAAGCTTTATGAGATATAAAATAGAGAGTAATAAGTATCTATTAAATCATAAATCCAAACACTGGCACCCATTTTCTATAATATATAGTGAATTTGAATAGGGATTAAAATCTTAGTTTCGTCTAAACATTGATTGTTAATATGAGTTTTATAGCTGAATACTTAAAATAATTAAAATAGAAGCCTAAAATGTCCTATTATATACGTTATATAAAATATAGTAATAATATATTAATAATATATAATAATTAATTATATACAATAATAAATTAAATATATATATGAATGAAATTATACCTATTAAGTAGATAAATAATGAAATAATAGAGAGGTCGTTAAAGTAGGCTAGACACAAATAACTTAAATATAATTAAATTATAATAATAATATATAAATAATATATATTATATAAATATAATAAATAATAATCATAATGACAATATTATTTACTAATATCAATTATTATGTTATTTTAACTTAATACAATAATAAACTCAAGGTGGATACTATATATATGATACTATATATACTATATATATAATATTGATCTGTAATTCATAACCTTTGTAGCTATAATATATATTTACACCAAATATAAATTATCAAGACTTAGAGATACAAATCCAATACCTCAATAATTTTTAAAATCCTACCATTTCAAGAAACAAATTAAACCCTCAATATACATTAACAATATATAGAGTACTAGTTGATTTTAGTTGTTATTAACCGTTTCAGTATGCAATTTGGACGCTCCTTTAATAAAACTAAGCTCCAAGTTTGATAATTTAGTAATTATAGTTTGGATTGTAAAAATTAAATTCTGATGTTTTATTTTTTTTAATTTTTTTTGTTTTTGTATATTTTTCTTTTTTTTATATGATTCCCTCTTTTTTTTTTTTTCCATTTATTTTTTTTTTTATCACTAATTTATGATATATATAATTAATTAATATTAACAGAAGTGAAGTTCTAAATATAATATAATAATATGCGTAAAAATTTTTTTATGAGTTAGCTGGAAGGAAATTGCCAAAAATAAAAGTAAAAGTTCCTATAATAAGGTTAATGTACGTAATATGTGTATTTATAGGTTTTCCGTACTGCTGTCTGTATGCTGTCTTTTTTACTAAAGAGTATTTGTACTCTACAAACCAAGTAGGTTATTAACATAATAATACCTATATATTTTATAATAATTGCGGAATGTAAATGATATACTGTTTATGTAGATATATATAGTGCCTAATTATAAGATGACGTACAATAAAGATATTAAGTATCTATTATATTAAACTCTTAATATAGAAAATGCGCACCATGCCAAACCAGAGGCTTACCCCATCGCAGGTTGAGACAGAAGTATTTGAGGAGGCGTTCGCGCTAAGTTCATTGCCATTATAGAAGGTAAGGATGATGCGATGACTTCCGCGCAGTTTCACTAGTTTGTATAGGAAACGCAAATCACAAAAGTCGCTTGGTAGTGATTTACGCGATTGATATACACGCGAAAAACACTATGAAAGCTTGCTGAAACTAACAGCAAGCGAATTATTTTGAGAAGTAGGTAAGAAGCTTTTTCCCGGAGTCTTTCTCTTTAATATTCGTTTTATATTTTTCTTATTAATTCTTAATTTCATTTATTATAATATATAATTAAATTATACTAGTGATATATAATATATTTGATCGCTTCTTTTTTTGCGTCCTCATTCCGCGGAGTCTGCCCAATACTATGGCACTAATGCTACTTATGCGCAAACCTAAATTTCCCCAAAAAGAGTGTTATAATGTAACATTTTACTGAATAAAGTTTATCGTTAGATTACAATAATATTACCTTATAAGTAATAGAACACTATTACAGGACGGCACGAGCGGCAAAAGTGTAAGAACCAATTACGTCCATAACCTTCACATACGAAATAAATATAGATGAACATTTCTCCTAACATTAATTATTTATAGTCTTTTGGACCTATCACTAAGCCCTCAAAAATTGTATAATGATTATCGAGATAATATATGTCTGAATAAATATAAATCATTTAGGGTCGCATAAGATGAACTCGCGTTTCGTATTTGGTTATATATATATCCTATATATAAAGGTACTAATATAATTATTGACAGCAAATATAATATATGTTACCTAATATTATTTCATAAGCGCAACTTATAGTTTAACTTAATTAATAATATCATAACTTAATACTATAATCATCATTTTCCTATCCGAAGTTATTACATAATTTATAAATTATTATATAATTAAATATATATATTTACTATAAATATATTAATAATAATTAAAATACTATTTAAATATACCATATATTATATATTAATATTATATATTTATAATATACAATATATTATTATTATTAATCATATATATAAATAATATATATATATATAATATATATTTACTAATAAATATTTTAATTTAATTATATATATATCTTATAATTATATAGTTATATATTATATTATTATATATTAATATATATATATATAATAATACTATATATATTAATTATAATATATATATATAATGTGTGGTATAAAATATATAGAATTATAAATGTGATATATACCTAAAGATATTTAAATTCTAAACTATCTCTAATATAATAGTGTATATATATATAGTACTTATATTACATTACATAATATGCTCATAAATATTATAATAATATATTATAATAATATTAGTAATATTATTATATATATACCTAATAATTATCATTATAATATTTATATCTATATAATAATTATATATTTAATATATACATACTATATATAATATATTATATATATATATATATATATATATATATTATATATTATAATATATATATAATATTACTACTTATATTATAATATTATATATATATTATATATACAGATATTAATAATAATATATATATATATATATAATATATTATTATAATTTAAATATATAATATATATATATGACCTTTGTGTGACTACAATAAAATTATAGTAGTGCCATTTTTGAACTTTAGTAAGTTCGACATTGTATACTAATATGTATATAAGATTTTCTATTAGAGTTCGTACAATGGACTAGTAATATTCGATGTAAATTGTCAAATTATAGATAAAATAATCAGAAATATAAGTGATGAATAATTCTAATTCCTAAGTTAAAGCGAATCTTATATTTTTTACAAATTTTTATTTAAATATATTTAATTATATATATATTTATATTATATATAATATATATATATATATATATTTATATATATAATATATATTTTATATATTTTATAATATATATAATATATAAATATATACTTTATATATATATATATATATTTCATATATAATATATTATTATAATAGTATATATTTATAATATATAAATATTGATTATAATTAATCTCAGTATATAATATATAAATATATACTATATATATTAATATATTATAAAATATATATATAATATTATAATTAAGATTTATTATATATATATAAACTGTAATATATATATAGTTTATAATATATATATCATTTAATATATTAATATATATATATATATAAAATGATATTTATTAATTTATATAATTAAATATATATATATATTACTATATTAATATATTATATATTATTATATTATATATATATATAATAATATAGTATATATATTAATATATATATATATATCAATATATTTAATACTAATATATATAAATATATATTATATAAATATTATTTAAAAATATTAATGTTAATATAAATCGACATTACACTATATTTAATATATATATATAATTATATATATATATAATAATATTAATATATATATATATATAATATATATATATAATATATTTTAATTATAATATATTATATATATATTATATATATATTATTATATATATATAATTATATATATATATATTATAATAGTATATGATATATCTAATATATATATAACTTAATGTATATTATAATTCAGGTCTTTCAGTTTACCGGGAGTCATAGTGGGATACGACTAAGGTTTTATGGGTGTGGAGCTTTAGAGCTACCTTTAATAATATTATTTTTGCAGGAACTTTGACTATGAGCAGGAGCCTCAAATTCATTATATATTATGAAGGGCCTCTTAGTGCTAGGTAAGCCCGAAGTATCTAGTAAAGCCTGAAAACTTTATGGGGCGTGTCTGTGAGCACTGGAAGCCTCGGGTAAATAGACCGGTGAAGCTGAGCATGATAGAGCCGCTAAATTAATAAATGCTGCCGCTGCTTTTCACTTCATACAGCTGCCTTAAGACTAAGTTTAATCCTAGTAATGTGAACAAGTTTTCTATCTTAATTGTAATTTTTTCAATCTAATCCTGAATCATGCAAGGGGGCTAAAATTAATAATCTTACTCTTATTGATGCACTAGTATGTATTTAAATATGAATTTGAGTTGTTCCCACAATCACAACCTCCCTTCTTTAAAAGAAAATGCCTTAATTTTATGCATTAATTTCATTATTATTATTAATTGATTATTATTATTATCAATTATTTATTAATTATTATTATTCATGTATTACTGTTCATGAATCAAAGGAGTGAATATTTAAATTGGATCATTTTTGTTTAAAGGTTTATATAATCATTTATTATATGTGAGTAAAATAAATCTTAATATTTAATCCCTCTTATGTAATGAATCCTAATTAATAATACTATAGGGAGTGGAAAAATTCTTGAGTTATTGTAAATTTATCATTAATCATTTTATATCAATTTCATGCTCAATTAGTGAGTTATGTGTTAATTTTGATGGTCTACAGCCACATTCACTTCAAACTATTCTTAGCAAGTCAAAAAAACACATCATTACTTATATTGTAGCTCTCTGATGTGTGTGTCCGTAGACATTAGTAATAAAAGCTGAATAAATTCATTCTTCTCATAATATAATGTTGCGGTAATAATTGTTAGCTAAAATCATATCTCACTCATTGGCCTCGCGAACACTACCACTAACAATAGTTATATTATTATTACTTTAGAAATTGCTCTCTTAACCTTTATATAATGTTTAAATATAGAGATTGGGACTTAAGAATTGTTATGGTTTATTATCTATTATTATTATTAGATTTTACATTAATCGTCTTAAAAATATTATGCTCCTCTGCGATTAAATTGCTGCCACTAATGCATAGGAGCAGCAAAATAATATTAATTCATTATTTATTTAATTTAATATTTAGTAAATTGTAATTGGTAAAATGGTATTATTATTATTATGGTATGTTATTCCATCATTTATTAATACTCATTTCTATATTATCTCCCGTTATTATTGATACCTATTTGGCATTATTATTCTCTATCTACTCTACCCTAATTAGATTAATTTTATAAATAAATATTTATTATATATTCAACCCTCTACCTTGGTGTGGGTATTTTCAATATCCAAAAAATTTAATTATATAAAATATTCCAGTATTAGTTATGAGTGTTTCCGAATTTCTTTAGTTATTGTGATTTGATGGATAGAAATATGGACTAATTTTTAATAATCTAAGTCATAAGGAAGATCATCTATTTCTATCAATCATCACTCCTAAAACTCCTGGGTTTTAGAATCTACATCAAAAGTTCTTTGTCATAACAGATACATCATCAAGAATCGATGCAATGTCATACAAGTGAGCAAGGTAAGTAAACTAGATACATACATACAATCATCTTCTACCAATTCATCCCCATCATCCCTCCAGATCATCTATCGTCAAGTTTCGGTGAACGGTAATCATAATACAATGTTCAACTTTGTAATATAATTCATTATACACTTACTACACACCCTCCCTCCTCCCAATTTATCTAATGTGAAACTTGTGAAAGACTTTTAATTAAATTATTAGATTTATTTTTTATCTAATAATAATGATTTTTGATTATTTTTTTAATTTTATTTCATCTTTATTTATTTATTAGATTATTTATTATTAATATACTTATGAAGAAACCATGAAGAGAAATTATCTGCATAATTGGATTTAATTCTTTTCATTTTCTATGGGATTCAATTATCTTCTTCAATTATTATACTTTAGTTGATTTGTTTCCATGTGAGATTTTATTATAATTTCGGGTATATGATGAGAATAGTTTGAAAATTCATTTAATGTCTCTTGTGTGTCGTAATTTGTTCCTACATATGAAAGAATATATATACTCTAATTAACATATTCTTATGAATATTGTTTTTCTTTGTTCTAGTTTCCTCAACTAGTTGGATCAACTTATTCATTTTGAATTTTGATTATACTTATCAATTTTTAGTTAAAAATTCTTCTTTTTTTTATAATAAAGCTTCTTTAATTAAATTTCCAAAAATTATTTACTATGTTTTCGTTCGCTTTTATATAAGCCAATACATAGTATATGCTCATAATTTATTCTCTATATTTTTGATACTTTTTCTCGTTATAATTTAAATGCTATATTATATTGTCTACATTGATAATGTCATAATAGCTCACAGGACATATTTTTCAATCTTGAGTTGACTTTGTCTACATGTGCGTCTTCTCGGATCGCAATGTTTAAACTGATGCGAGCGATTGTTCTATTTATTTTTCATTTATATATCCTTATAAAAATACTTTATCTTATATAATATATTAGTTGGACATAGTATTTCTCATTAATTATATTATAATTTTATTATTATGATAATAAATATAAATGTTTCAAATATTTAGATGTAAGGTAGATCTCTGAGTATGTAAAATAGAATCTGTGTGAAAAGAAAAAAGTGAAGAATGAAATTATTTTTCATCATATAATATATATGTGGAAATAAAAAAACATATCATTATTATAATGAATGAAGGATAGTCGATTTTTATGTTATAATTTAATACATATATATTAAATTATATACATAATATTAAATGATTATATCAATAAGTTCAAATAATATCTAATATTATGAGATTAGACTATCATATAGATAAACTCATGGGAAATAGCCTAATCGTTATCATAATAATGCCCCATAATCGATGAATTTTATTTAATTTTAAAGGTATTATTTATGTACATTTTTTATTTATACATTGATGTCATACTTTATACTAACTGTAGTCTATAATTTATAAAGATCAATTATTCTTAAGTAAATAGTATGAGTTATAAATGTGTGAATAAGATAATCATTTTATATTATATAAATTTAATTTTTTTTGATTAGTACAATAGTACGTTCTGCTGATTATTATTAAGTATAAAAGATATATTACATTGGAACTAGCCAAACAATAAAATCATATCATATATCATATAGTTAAAATCATTAGAATTATTATATCGAGATATGATTGCAACTAGAATTAGTGATGTATAGGCAATTAGAACAAAATATTTAATCACCCTGAATAATGTAATTTAGTATCACATAATAATAGTGTGATGGTATTGAGTGTTGATGTTGTAGAGTTAGTTGATGTGTATGAGTGCAATTAGTGTGATTGATGTGATATATATATATGTTAGTTGTTAGATCTAGTATATGTATAGTATACTATATATACTATATATAATATACTATATATTATATAATAGTTATATATATAAATTAGGAGTATATATATATATAATATATGATGAGTGAATATATATATATACTAATATATAATATATATATATCATATATATACTATACTTATATATATATATACTATATTATATATTATATTTATAATATACGTGTGGTGGTGGTCATTGTT